>JAQIXX010007355.1:0-10945 GCA_034700605.1 Willowsia nigromaculata | reverse complement strand
AGCGACTTTATCACCCTTATTTGGCGGGTTTTGCTCCCAATTTCGATTTTTCAGAATAAGGGGCTAAAAACGGTACGAAAGGGCGCAAACTCCGCCATTTAAGGGTGCTGAAAACGTTTTTCCCTTAAAAAATTAGTTTCAAAAAAATATATTTTACGTGGTAACATATATTATGTATCATTTGTTTTTAAAAATACTATTCATAAATACTCATTCAGCGTTATGAAAAGAGCCTTATGCCTCTTTAACTGCAAGTGGGCCCATGGTGAATGGTTACTCACAGTAAGAGGAATTTTTGAAATCAAATTTTGGCTAAGCTTTTGATTTGTTAAATCTTTTGTTAAATTTTTCCTACCACATTTATTTGAGCAGATGTTAATTACTGTTTCTAAATTGAAAAATACTTTTCAAGGTTTGTGCTTACCGTAGTTTGGGCCGTAGAATCAGTATATGAAATCAGATTTGTTCTAAATCACGAATCTTAGGGAATTTTGATGGCTTGAGAAAAATCTCTAAACGCCTCTCAGGCAGCGTGGTTCTTAAGAACTTAAATGCACATATTTGTACTACATTTGCTTGCAGTCCTCATTTTTACATTGAAATACCAATACGCTCATGGCAGCTATGCGTGCGGCAAAAAAAGAGGACTCCTTTCCTCGCTCATACAGACCAAAAATACTTTCTCTGGAAAAACAGTAAACACATTAAACCTAAATAGCTTGTCATCAGCCAACCCGGTTGACAAACAATGAATACGTAACATTTCAAAATCCAACTTTGACGCAGATCCCGTAGCATATGTGAAATAAACTGCACTGAAATCCCTCTGATATTGCTTTAAGCACACGTGTTTCCGAGTTGTTCAAGTTACCTATATGGTTCTGCAGTGAACTATCAAAAGCCTTACATATAAATTTTTCCTTCACTACTTGAGTTGCAGCATCAACGCTACCAAACATTGTTTATGATAATTTACCGACGAGCATGCGTTTGTATAATTCTTCAGCAAAAGGAGACAAGACAAGTCATTCTGTAACTCATATTCTGGCAATATCTGTAAATCAGTATGATATTTCAAAGTCTAATTTCATTTTGCTCAAACCCTCCAATTCTTGATTTCCCAGCTTTATAGATATAAAACTGCATGCGAAATTTATGGGAAGAGCTTTTCAAACGAATTCCGACTCAGAGGTCACACGAAGACACATAAGGGGTAGAACTTGGAGTGCAAGTATTGCTGCATGATGTTCAAAAAACCGGATAATTTGTGGAGACATCTGAGAACTCATACGGGGGAGAGGCCTTATCTTTTCCTCATTTGTCTCAAAGGTTTTAATCGGAGGGTTATCATGGTTGTTCATATAAAATGCATGGATATGGACACGTAAAGAGAGCAAATTGTATGCTAACTATTTGGAAATCTCAAAGGCGACAAAGGATGTAAAATAATCAGTTAATTCTTGTACGCAAGAATTACATAATATTAAGGGAAAATTTATTTTAAAATTGAAATATAATTTATCTTATGAAGACCCTAAAAAATTTAATATTGAATACTCGATTACTACAAATTATACTGCTACTAAATAAGAAAAATCTCTGTTACATCTTAATAATAATGAATTAATTTTATATCTTCGATAACACTTATAACTCTTACTTGGATACATCCATTTTCAATTTTTCGTGACAAATCGTTAGTCTTATGTAAATTCGGTTTAAATGCTGAAATAAATTACTCAATGCTATTGCTATATGCAGCTTCTTTTGATAAAAAATATCATTATTCTAATTTGTTATTCACATATACAGTCCAGTGAGCTTGGAATTCATGCTTAGACTGAAACTCTTTCCCAAAAAATCGCATACATGATTTTATCCTGTACGCTTACAAATATGCTGGAAAAGTGTTTCCTCCGTTACAAACCGTCGTGAATGGGCAAAGTAATCGGCTGAGCATAGCAATTCTGTGTGATGTATGCGTAAAGCAATATGATCTGTATATTTGGTTGTTCACACAAGATATTACCTGTAACAAGATATTTTTTATGAGGTGGGTCAATTCAAATGCATTTTATCGCTTTTGCAATCAGAGACAGTGTTTTGAATCCTAATAGGCCTTGGTAAGCATATTTTGTGTAATTTAAGAAATCTTCGAATTCTCTTTTGTAGTGGATGACCCCATAAATTGGTTTTGGATGACTTTGGATCAGTTCCTATACATTGAAAATCATGCAGAGAAGGGAGCAAGAAGAGGTTCCGTACCCAACCAAGTGAACCTGGGCATTTTATAGTTCATTTGAAATAGTACTTTTTGGAAGAATTGATGTCACTTGTAGGGAAGCACAAAAAAATTTAGGCAAAATTTGAAGTATTTGTTTGGAATAAAAATTGTCTTTACATTTGTTTACACATTTAAAGCCAAAAGACCGGCAGATATAATACATAGAAAATGCTCAATATTCTACTTGTGTCTACTTTCTGAGAAATGCATGTAACCGTTCCTTTGCTAAGCAGCAGGTGTATTCTACTATTATCAAAATGCCCCAAAAATCAGCATAAAGTTTTCCCCAAATATTTCCCATTTAAAGCTTGTTTACATTTTGAGAAGCCCTTGACACGTGTCTAAAGCTCTTTTCTGCACTTGATATTCAATTATTTTTTTGTAACCAAATGGGATCTTAATATATGTTTTACTGTCAATTTTCTCCATTAAATGATTGCCTCACGATAGTACAAAATATAATTAGACAAAAAAACAACCAGTCAAGTAAATCAGCGTTTAAAACGTCCCTGATATAGTTGCATTTCTCAGTCCTCAGATAAGAGTTTATGACAACATTTGTGTCGTAAATATTTTTTAAAAATAGACTTTAGAGAAAGAGTAAGAGTTGTCCGTTACTCTTCAAGAATGGAGGGCAAAGGCCAAGAAGATTCAAAAGCAAAGAGGGCAAAGTGCAACGAAGCTCAAGAAATAAATGAAGAAGCTGAAACACCGGAAGCCTTACTAAATGATGTGGTGAGTCAATCAATAATTTTTTTGCTATCAATTAAGTACCTGTTGTGGAAACTAAACAACACAAAAATACTTTGTTTGCAGGTACTTCAAAATATTTTTAAATTCTTGGGCTTCCAAGATCTCAAGTCATGTCGAGAAGTCGGGAATAAAACTTGGCTTAGAAACTCAAAGAAGGCTTGGTGGACTCGCACAAAAGTGAGGTTGACAGCATTTGGGACAGATCGAAAGTTCATACAACGTTACCTCAATGAAACTGAGATAAACTCCAATGCGACCAACTATAAACTGGAAGATATTGAATGGGACTTCTATGGTTTCAGTGAGCGTTTTGGACATTCCATCAAATACTTGGAGCTGCAGAACTGTAGATTCGATTCCCAAGACGATTTTCGACATGTCATTTACTCACAGTGTCCCAGTCTAGAAACGCTTGTTTTACGTGGCATCCAAATAGACGGATTAACTGACATCGTGGAAACCATAAAATGGAAGGAGCCAGAGTTTGGGCAAAAGAATAATCTGAAGTCCTTTAAATTGGTTGAAAGAAAGGTGCCAGTACCTTGGATGGAATTGCTTTCCCATTTTCCAAAGCTACAGGTAATCTGTTTCAAGTGAATCTTAATTCACATAAAACAAAACTTATTGATATTAGCTTCTGCAATAATATAGTACAAATCCAAATGTAAGGTATTATTTTCACACCATACTTTATGATCATTTATTTGGGCAAACGCTTCTTTCTCATACCATTCTCTGGACAAGCACGACAGCTAATATGCAATTATATTTTAAATAGAAAAAGTAAAATTGGAAGATTATTGTACTTAAACATTCCTGCTGTCGCTTATGCCTTTTATTTTGACACTACTTTTGTAGGATTTGGAAGTAAGGCCAGCAAAAGACGAGATTTTCCAAGTGATCTCAATGATTCGTCAACACGACCCAAAGATGCTGAAGCTAAAACACATCAAAATATACTCCACACAGTGTGAAGACTACGATAAGTCCATTCGTTCGGTTCTCCTGGATCCCAATCTCTCACTTGAAACAATACTCATTGATTTGAAGAATTGTAAACTTGAAACACTAGAAGAAGTTTTGGATTTGCATGCCAAATCCATAAAGAAACTAATTTTGGAAGGTAATTTCGTTAAAAAATCCATCTTAGGATATCCACCACAACCCCTTCAAGTTTTAGAGGAATTGGAAGTCCGACATTGCATTTTTCCTGCGGACATTTTCAAGTTTACCCCAAATGTGAGAAAAGTGGAGCTCACGTACTTAAACCCCTCTTCATGCAATATTTTGGAAAGGGTTGAGCCCAACCTAAAGGTCACTACCTGCAAGGATTTCAGACTTTGGGTGGAAGGAAACTGGAGGGATACTCCCGGCTGGGATTTTGAGTTTTTCTTAAACGCATTTCCAAATGTGGAAACGCTTTACACCAGCCAACTGAACAACCACAAGTTTTCGAGGATTTGTGAACGCCTCACAAAACTCGTGTCCTTCACTAATGACTGCAGTAAAGTGGATATTACAGGCCTATTGGGGTTCGATCCCAAATCAAATGATAATGCTGAGGCTCGTAACCCAAACATTACAAACTTGAAAGGTGAGCATCTGAAAAAAGATTTTTGGAAACAATTGTGGCATTCAAAACTAAATAATATTTTATTCTGGTTTACTTGAACACAGATCTACAGTCGTTTTCGATGGGTTCAAACGATTTTCTGAATGGAGTTGTGATGAAGAATGGTAACGAAACTTTTAAGGAATTGAACCGACTTCCCAATCTCAAAAAGTTTCAACTCAGAGGATACCAGGTAAAAACACATTTACGTACATACTTGCTTCCAGCTTATTTAAATGCATATTTTTAATTTAAATAACAATTTTATTTTCCAGAAGATGAAGAGACCTGGAAGGAAATTTTTGCCAAATATTCAGGTCACTAGATGAACAGGATGAGAACTCAAGACTATGTTTGCATTTCAGTTAGTAGTGTTGTTATTGCTTTGTAGCAGCATAGGTATTTTAATTTGTTTTTAGGAACAAACATTTGTGAATTTTATTGACACGGCTAATAATTTATGCATTTTAAAAATATTATCTAGTTAATTTGTTTAAATTTGTTATATAGGTAGATCATTTAGATCTCGAGTTTTGTACCATCTAATTCCTGTTTCAGGGAATTATCAGTATCTGTACTTTTTAAACCTAATAATATGTCAGCTTTCGCAAATTATTGTTCTTCTTCGTTCAAATATTATAATTGCAAATGAAGTGCCACAGGTAATTTTATGGATTTTTACTTTCTTATTGATTATCTTGGTTTTAAGTAAAGTGTTTTAAAATATACGTAAAACATCTTATCGGAACATGTCTTGAATGTGGATAATGGTTCTGAAGTTAAAATTATTATGGACTCGAATTTTGATGAAGAAAGAGATTCTGAGAGTTTAATTAGAAAAGAACTGGCGATCAAATAGACGAAAATGATTTGGATAATATTTGAAAATTTGTGAATATACATACATTTCTGACATAAAAGTCAATTAGATCTTTATGTGTAATTACACTTTGCTCACAGGAACAATTTTTGACCTGTACAAGAAGTAGGATTCACTAGAAAGAACTTTAAAATGAGATTTTCTGGAATTCTTGGATCTTGGAAGGCAATTTTTGTAAATATAGTTTTGTAATATTGTAAGTACATATTCAATTATATTTCAAGACTGACTACATGATACTATGAGTTAACATAAATTAATTTTTATTTATGAACTCTAACCCATTAAAGAGTGAACTCAATAATGCTTATAGAAAAATTATATCATTATGATAAATTATTATTGCATTATAAAAATCATGCACAGCATATTCTATTTTAATAGAAGTATCCTAATGCTATAAGGAACTCATTTTTACAATTTACACTGTATTCAACTATATATCATTTCTTTAAAATTTGATCTTCTTTCTGAATAACTAGTAAGCAAAATTTTAATTGTATATAATTTGAGATATATACAAAATACTCGTTCAAACTGTGAATATTACCGTTGAAAAAGTCTTTAGTAATTACATATTATCTGTTACCTATATTTCTGTTCCCGGAGGAACAAGATTAGTATATCGTCTGAAACACTAAAACCATTTCAGTTAAATGCAATAAATTGTTTAAAAATTATAGAAATAACATCATGCTTTTAACAATGGTAGGTAAATGTGCAATAAAACACAAGTACACTAGTAAGAATAAAAAAATTGAATGTTTGACAAATATGTGGCGCATATTAGATCTTGGGAATTGCTTTAGGGAGAATATTTGGCAAGTAATTCCCTCCAGAGAGCTTGGTCTTCAAGCTAAAACCATAAAAAAAGCATTTTAAGGTGAGCATTAACTTTAATAATTTTCCAATATTTTCCATCACCCATTAAAAAAGGAAAAAGAGTACTCATGTAAAAAAACCAATTACCTTGTAATTTTGAATTTGCAGTTTCTTTAAACTGGCAAGTTTCCCAATAGCATATGCAGCGGCATGGTAGCCCATAACAACTTCACCCCGTTTTCCTTTTGATTTAAGGAGTTTTTCGGTCGCGTTCAGGGACAAATATTTCAGATCTGTAAGGAAGTATACATTCAGAATAATAATTATTTTTTCAAATTGCACCATCTGATAAAAAACTATGCTTACTTTTTAAATCAGTAACGTTTGGCCTCGGAGGGTTTTTTGGATCTCCTGATTTCTTAGACTTCTTGCTAAGCCCAGGGATGTCATTTCTTCTTTCGAATCCTGATAACCCCAAATCATTTACTTTGCTTTCCGTAATATTCAGTGACACTAATCCCGGCCACCGCTTACAAATTAGCGAAAATATTTTGTTGTCTGTCCCATTCATTTTAAGCGTTTCAACGTTAGGCAACCAATCCATTAACTTTTCCAAATTTGGGGCAGTGATCTCATCTTGGCTGATCTCCAGTTCTGCGCATGTTGGCAAAGTTAATCCGTTCATATCTGTAGACTTGGTTGTGGTCAGGCAGTCGGACTTTCGACTGTACTCCTGTTTCAGTACAAGTCTTCTCAAAACTGGAGTGAATTTCAGAAACGCCATGGAAGGAAACTCGTGTGTACTGATTGTCAAAGTCTCCAGCTTTTCTAGTGGTCGGTTAGGAAGAACTGGAACTTTCATGAATGGCCCCTCGTTGGTGTAAACGTTTCCTCTCAAAGAAAGCTCCTTCAGAGTTTCTCGGTGGAGGTCAAGGACTTCCAGAAATGATTCTGTACCCCGGAATCCCATCACCATAACACTTAAGGTCTCCAACGAGAGATTTGGATCAAGCAAAACATCCAAAGAATCTGGCCGCCGCAATCCGCCATCGCCGTCACCCGGCCACGCAATGATTGTATTGTGTAAATGCTTTAATTGCAACTTGTTGGAATCATGTTGACGGATTATCTTGATCGTTTGAAATATTTTTTGGTGTTGAATACCTCCTCCGGTTACTTCTAAGGTCTGCAAATTTTAAGAGAGATAAACTTTCAGCAATTCTTTAAAAATAGCGAATTAACAGAAGAAGATGGATTGTCGCATTACCTCTATCGCTGGGAAATGACTCAGCAATTCCATCCATGAAATTCCGCGTTTCTTGGCTTTAAAAATTGTGAGAGATTTGAGCTTCAAATTCTCCCCAAATTGGGGCTCCTCCCATTCCGTTGGTTCAGCAACGGGGCTTTCGTTTTTCACGGCGACATAGTCCAACTTTAAAAGCTCCAAATCAGAGCAGCTCTCAAATATTGCGTGACGAAATGAATCAGCAGACTCAAACGTGCAGTTGGACATTTCTAGAAACTTGATTTAGGGGCCATTTGATTGCCAGAATGTGGAATGGTTCAGGGTTAAGTCCTCTAATATGTAGTGGGTGGCACACGACTTGTCGGTTTTAATTCTATTTTTGTTCTTCATTAATTTCTGGTAAGTTTCAAGAGCATTTTTGTCCATTTTCCCGGATATCTTCACTTTTGAAACCGTCTTCCATCTCTTTAGGGAGCTAACGTACCACTGCTTACACACTTGCCGGTAATTTCCAAACTGTTGAAGCTCGCATTTCGGAAGATCATCTCCAGTATCTTTAAATTGACAAAATTTGTCCTTTTTATTTGTCAGAGTAAAACATTACCAGAGTTGCTATAGCCACGACCAATATGTACTAATGAACTGTTTAATTACTGAATAGCTTACCAAAGAATTTTGAAGAGGAGGCACCTGCGCATTCTGATTTATTTCCATCTGGACGCACTGAAAAATCACAATTCTTTTTGCACAAATTTATTGCAATAGAATTTGTACCTATATAATGAATGGTAAAAAATAATTAATACTTACTTTCACTAAAGTACGCAATTTATCAATTTAAATTTTAAATATACAAATAAATGAATTGGACTGTAATGTGCAGAGTTCTATAAAACCGTCAATTTTGTGATGATAACCTGTTGCATGAGTGGGATACGAAAACATAAACAAATGTCATATGGCATGTGGTCAGCTTGTTGCATGGCAATGAAGACTTCCAAATAACCCCATGAGGTATCTTGGTAAGATTATGCATGTTTTTTCACCTGAAAGCATCTTTGGTTTTGATGCATACAGTAGCCGCACACAATCCCCAATAGATAGTAAATATTCCAAAGAGCAACATGAGTTTTTGTTTTTCATCGTGTCAAAGCCTTTCCTCTTTGTTATGGCAATTCAAGAACCTGAACCCGTCTCAATCAAAGGAGAAAATTTCTCCACATCTCAGCAATACAATCTCCGATAGAAAGGGAAGCGCTCATACAATCAAATGATGGAAGAAAGCGACTCTGAGGAATCTGAGACTTTTGAACGTCACAGTAATTCATCCTCCTCTTCCTACTCATCAAGCGACCAGGAAGAACAAGCGGAATTGGATTTAGAGACATCGCACCATAGTACTAATTCATCTTCCTCCTCCTCATCAGAAAATGAATCCATAACTGACAAAACGGAGCCAAAATGTGATGTGTGTAAACTTACAGTGCCGAGATTTCACAGGAGCAAACATTTCATGCACTGGCATGAAGCTAATGGTCAAGATGTTGATTGTAAAAATGCACGAATATGTTCTATCCCTGAGTGCCCAGCTTACTTTTTCAAAGGGGGAAAACCCAAATGGACAAATACTTAGTTTGCACTTTATATGAGAAAGGTGCACCAAATTTCACTGGGGAAAGAGAAAGTCAAGAAGGAAGTGAAAGTTAGAAAAATATCCAAAGTAAAAAAAATCCTAAAATCAAAAAGGTCAAAGTTGAAGCCTCTGATGTCGAGGAAGGTGAAGCCGGAAGTGCTTCCATGTATGAATGCTTGAAATGCCAAGACCTTGAATTTTCTAGAACTTTCCGAATAATTGGTAATTACCACGACCATCAAAAGTTCCACAAAGAAGGAAAATTTCCGTGTAACTTTTGTGAGAATATTGAAAAGGATATTATTGCTTTGAGCATTCATGAACTAATCAATCATTCCAATAACGATATGGACTCCAAAGAGGAAGTTCTATTTACGTGTCCCAGATGCAAAACGGAACATTGTTCCAAGTGGATGTACATTGAACATTTCGCGGATACCCATATTCCCAATTTTGAATCCACGCCAATGTCAGCTCAGGTGGAATGTGATGTGTCCCATTTTGAAATCAAAAAGTCCAAACTGGAGAAACAATTCAGCAGTTTCCACGACAAAAGGAATTTGGAATCTAAAGAAATTCTGGAATGCAAACGTCCTGGATGCTCTGCCTACTTTGTGTGGAAGAGCTCCAAGGCATCGGCTAAGCGTCGGTTACAATATCACATCAGAAAAGTGCATGAAAATATTGATAAGTTTAAACATTTTGATTTGGACAACCACCCAAATATTTATAAGGGCGACAAAACTGGATATAAGTGTAACCTCTGTGGAGACTTATTTGCTAGCAAAGTTGGAATATCCCGTCATGTCATTAAATGTCGTCGTAGGAATACCACTTCCCGTAAAAACACAGGCAAAAATGTTTTCTTTGAATGTCCTGTGAACAAGTGTACATCATCTAATTTGGGGACTCTTAAGGATTTAAATAAGCATCAAAAGTTCCATGGTAAATTCACATGCAAATTTTGCAGTGTTGTCAAAGACTTTGCTCCAGACCTGGCATCCTACCTGACCTGTGAAATAGACGAGCATTCTGAGAAAGCTGAAGATTCAAATATCCACTGCTCCCGTTGCCCCTCCAAATCCCACATCAAATCCGGTTTCTCTATCGTTTCCTGGAAACTCATTTAAATCTGGAAACGCCCACAATTTGGTACTGCTCCGTATGCGCGACAGAAACTGATGCCACTAGAAAGGCGTGATCTTAAAAAATGTACTTTAGAAAATGTCACGAAACTGAGGGATTGGACCCCAAAGACATTCACAAATGTGAGCAGTGTGCAGCATATTTCATGAAACCGTTACAACTCTATTTCCACAAAATGAATATTCACTTCAAGCGGAAATGTCCACGATGTGGGAAATCGTATGAAATGTTGAAGCACTTAAAGCACCACATAGAAAAATGTCAACCGAAAAGTCTGCCCTTGGCTTTTTCATGTGACATGGGAAACTGCAAGCGAATCTTTTCATCCCCAGAGAAGCTGGATAATCACAAGAAACATAGTCTTCATGGGGAACCTGGGAAAATTTATAAGTGTACAAAGTGCTCCTAGCAGTATACGAAGCGAGGTGGCCTTCAACGTCATGTACGTCTAGCTCCATGGTCCCAGAAAGCACCTCTGCTCAGAATGTGGAAAAGCTTTCAGAACTAAAGAATATTTGTGTAAACACATGATACTGCACAAAGACGTGGATCGGGATGCGTGGGAGTAT
>JAQIXX010007354.1:0-10945 GCA_034700605.1 Willowsia nigromaculata | reverse complement strand
GGGCAAGCGGGTCGGATCGGGGTAATTGGAGGCAGTGAAGAGTACACAGGGGCTCCATATTTCTCTGCAATATCTGCGTTGAAAGTTGGCGCCGACTTGGCTCACGTATTTTGTGCAAAAACAGCGGCCGCAGTTATCAAGTCATATAGTCCTGAATTGATTGTTCATCCACTGCTGGATTCAGACAATTCTGTGGACACGATAATGGAGTGGGCTCCTCGTATGCATGCGTTTGTAATTGGACCTGGGCTCGGAAGAGATCCAAAAATCCTCACGACAGTGAGCCACTTGATTGAAAGGCTGAAGGAGGCTGATAAGCTATTTATTATTGATGCGGATGGATTGTTTTTAATAAATCAAAAGCCGGATTTAATAAAAGGATATTCAAAAGTAATCCTTACTCCTAACTCTGTCGAGTTTTCTCGACTATGCACTGCCGTTTTGGGGGAAGATGTCAAGCCAGCACCTTCAGCGTCCGCTGAAAAAGTTCGAGAACTTGCTGCTGCTTTTGGTCATGTCACAATTTTACACAAAGGAGCAACCGACGTGGCGTCAAATGGTCGACTTACTGTTTGTTGTGCTGGAGGTGGCTCAAATCGCCGTTGTGGGGGACAAGGGGATTTGTTGGCGGGGTCATTAGCCGTCCTTTTCCATTGGGCTACTGCTTTCGGGGATCGTGCTGCCGCAGCTGCACCTCCTGAACTTTTAGCGGTGTATGCGGCATGTCGGTTGACTCGAGAATGTGCCCGTTTAGCTTACTCTCAGCATGGAAGATCCACCACGACGTCAGATTTAGTCCGCCTTATACATCAAGCCTTCTCGTTCCTATTTGGCCCTTGACCAGGACACACAGCCGCTACTCTTACCCGTCGGGATATCTTGATGAGACGAAGAAACAATGCCATGAATTTATGAGAAAAGTGATACAACTTTGTTTTCCTAGTTTATCCAAATAAAAATATCCTCTGTACTTATTAGCCATTGAGAATCTTTGAATTCAATCAGGTAAGCATAATTTCCTCCAATAATGATGCGCCATTATCACATCACTGTGTAGAGTATAGTTTTCAAATGGCATTTTAAAAATATTAATATTCTGATCGCATTATTGACGTAAGCCTTAAGGGGGAAAGTTTACGACAGTGGAAAGTCGAAAGTGCAAGATGTGAGGTTAATTTTGAAAAGGGAAAACAAAGTTGCTACATTACGCATTATTCATTATTATGTATCTGTGTTACCGCATGAATTGCTGTTGGATCTGCCTGTGGATCATGTATGTAGAATTAACAAGTAAGTAAAATAGACTTATGAAATTTAGTGAAATCTAAAGTTGTTCTACCTATACGAAGACGGAAACGGAGAATTTTACTGGATGAAAACTCTCTCTGACCAAGAGAATAAGATTCCATTCAATTCAACATGAATGAGTCTGCATGCTTGTGTTCCAACAAATTAAAGAAAATGTAGCTTCCTTAACAGTTGTACCGTAAATGTTTGCAGTTCCAAATTTTATTAAATGAGTGATAAGTATATAGTATTATAACAGAACTCTTAATAAAACACACGGGGAAAGTCAAATTGCGTCATATATGATTTATAAATCTTAAGAACTTGAAGCAATCCAAAAGTATTTCATTTTGGACTTGTGATTTTAGCATCACATAAGATTAAATCATGCTAACAGTACATTATACATATAACTATACAGTAAGATTTGATTCCTTGTAGTTGTATAGATTAACTTTGACTTCCAACAAAGGGAAATATTATTACACTTAAATTCATCAAAAATATTATGCATAATATTATTATGTAACTTCAAATTCTTGAACAGTGACATCTCTCTTGAAATCAAATTAAGAATTTGCTGTTTAAAAATTGAACATAATATAATTTCGTTTTGAATATTACCATTCCAGTGTACGTGCATACAAGCTAATATGATGTTTAAGTTTACATTTGTATTCAAAGCAAAACTTGATATTACTGTAATGGAATGGTTATCTATGGTGTTACATAATTTATAATTTACTTTATTATTCAGTGTATTGAAGATTGAAGCCGCATCCGTGTTGTTTCAAAATTATTCAACAGGTTTCTTTATAAAAATGTATTACCCTTTTGGAGCATGACTTGTAGTGCCAATGACGTGGAATGTCAAGAAATGTCATGTCTTCATTTTAATATAAATGTAAGAGTAAAATTTTGAATTTCATGTTATATTTCCCTCACGTAAAAGTAAGTCGTAGTGATACCAAACCATTCTATGATATTATTGATGGTTGTTATACTTATAATATGTAAGTTTTAATTAAAATTAATGTATTTATGCATTATTTATACAATGCATGTACGCAACTGACATGTGAACCGGAATGCTGGAATGTAATCTATTGTCTGTTTCCTTGACTAAAATTAATTTAGCACAAGTTTGAAGAGGATTTCTATGGTAAACGAAAGATGTTGCTAAATTAGATACTTAATACACAAGATACCAATAAATGTTATACAGATGAATGTAATATTTAATCTTTGAAAATAAAAAGATAAAGCTACACATATCCTATTTAGAAAACCGCAGGTTTAACAGCAATTTAATTCTGAAAATTTTCGCATTGCATAATCATAAAATTTTCAAAATTTTCATTTTTATGGATGCTGATTTCATGATAATGCCAATCCAGGACAACTTACAACAACTTTTCACTTCTACATTTACATTCATTGGGGTAACGAAAGATAAAGATGAAAACTAAAACCCAATCCGCACAATTGAATATAAGCTGCAATGCACGTTTAATTTAAAATCTTGGTTTGTTGAAGCTTAGCTTATTAGCAAAGTATATACTTTCTCTCTATAAATCATCAAGTGCAGTTACGCTTAGTAAACATTTTCATGAACAATACCATTTATACTCTTGAAACTCACTGAGGTATGTAATCAAGTTTATGATTATGGATATTGAGTATACAGTCATTTACCCACACCTCAGAGGATTTACTACACCACCCCTTCTAAAAGTAGGTAAAATACTAGCTCATGTGCCACCACAAGACAATAATCGTAAAATTTACGGAGAAACTTACTGAATATATTTACTCTCACTTATTTGCGACTGTTTGCTTATTTCAAATGTTTCGTCTAGGGATGTACAATGTTGCATGGGATACTAGGCAAGAATAATCCAATCCGCTGACGCAACATTAGGAACGGGAACGATCCGTTCTTATTAAGCATGCCAACGAATAGTTATAACATGTAATGGAATGTATATATATTCATGTATTTGTATAATATATTAAGGCCATAGACATCTCCTCATTTATGGTAGAAAAATATTCTGCTTGAGTATGTGTGACTATTGGTTTACACTTTTGCATTGAAAGCTATTTGTATCTACTCTTTCACATTTTCTTTCCCTTTCTCTCATTTCACTGAAATGGAGAGTGAAAGTAAACTTCAATCTCAAAAAAGTTTTACTGCTTTCAATCTTCGTTAGATTTTGAAAGGAATAAAGTGAAAGTGAAGGTTTATTTTTAAGGACAGAGAGAGAAGGATCTGAATGTGAATAACTTGTTCTTTCATTCAATGCGGGCATGATGATGCTTGCATATATTTCTTTTCATGCTGCCAATGCGCGTTAAAGGTAAGTTGGTCAACTTTTAGAATACCTGCAAATTTTTATGATCTTTTATAAAAGTGTTCCGTCACGTTTTTTGTAGATCGCATCAAATGAAAAATAGAGCTTTTTTGCAGACATTGATGATACGCGACATGGGGAAATGCTTTTGACTTTTACTGCAAGACAAACATGCATTTTTATTACATATCATCCAAATTCCGCCAACCGATCAGATGAAATTCTCGAGGAAAGTGTGATCGAAAAAAAAGTTTGAAGAAAAGCAACATTGACTGAAAGTTCTTCTGGAAGAATTAGTATCTGCGAGTTAGAAAATACCACAAGTAAGTAACCTTCATATAAAAACAAAGCATTTATACAATGTTTTCGATTATAGCTAAAAGTGGTCGCAAGCAATGAAAAATTTCCTGTCCACACCAAAACGTGGATTTGTGGGAAAAACGGAATCTTGGCTTTTATTAGTAACTATTCTGAACTCCCTTCACTGTCGTCTTTAATTTAAGTGAGTCCTAAATTCATAGTTTGTGTCGAAGCATCACATCCTGAAAACGTATGATAAAGATAATATGATTAAAGGCTATCAGCAAGATTTAACGAATATGATCAAATATGCGATTGGATGCTAAGACAAAAGTTACTTTTCACTTTGCAATTTGCAAAATTGATTATGTGGATATGATTTCAACGTTAGCTGTAAAAGCTTCGCTCTGTGCCAATTAATACACCAAACTAATCGTGAGAAAGTGCCTTTATTACTGAATAAATTAATGGAGATGACTTTTTCTACAGAAAGGAAGCAAACGTTATTGTCATAAACAAGAGAACAGACGCACAAAAGAAGGGGTGGATTTTGAAGGATTTTGAACTGAAAAGTTGTTGACTTCTATTATCAGCGACAGTACTTACTTCACTGTATTGTATATTTCTCAAAATTGTTATAATGAATGTCACCATCAGTATTGTTGAAATATAATACAAAATAGGAACACATGGCTACATAATATAAGGTGAGTATGACGCATTCAACCACACTACCTGTATAGAATCTGAAGCATTCTCTGACTTCCCATTTCCGTCTTCTGCCATCATCACCCCATCCTGTAAACTAGGTCATCAGAGGAGATAGCATTGTATAACTTTTTATCCAGCTTCCTTTGCTACATGTCATTCATCTACATCAAAACGATTACATACATTCATGGCATAGGTCACAATCATCCATCCATGCTTTGTTTTGATCCTTCTAATTTTGCCAGCAAGAGAAACGTAATTTGCTATGAAATTACTTTTCCGTTTTCATCCATGTGGTTGGTTGTCATTATCATTATTAGGGGATTTGTTCAAAGAGTTTCTTGTTTACTGTTTCATGTTTCTGCTCATTCTTCATCTCTTTTAAAACTCTTGTATTGGAAATAATGAACGAGGATTTGGTAGTATGTTTCATCCTTCATCGACACTTTAATTACTTTAAACACAGGATTACTTGAAAAAAAGTTAAAACTGTAATCGAATTTAATGTTATATTTCAGTATCTCTTCTGGATGTAATTATTTTCAAAACATTAAAAGAACGGAAGAGTTAATTAGAGAAGATTTGGGACTAATTCTAAAGACTGATCCTTGTTTGTGCCAAAGGAAACCGTTAGATTACTTTTTTGGTACCATTTCCAGGTATCAAATGAGTAATCCAGGTAAGCTTCCAGGTAATTAAGATGGTTGTTTCCAAAATAAAACAAATGTTTCGCAAAATAAAGCAAACGACAACTTTTAAAACTGATGATGTGTTATTTGACGCATTCAAAAATTCGATTTCTGCTTCATATATAATCCATCAATTATAATGTACCTTTTCTGCCAAGCCTCAGTAAAATCCTGAAGCACTCTATTTAGAGTGATGATATAAATTGGAGCTTAAAACATCAAATTCTTAGTTTGATAATGCTCACGCTTAAACAAACGAAGATTAAGTAAACCGTACTCCATAGTCTTCTACAATGATGACATTTGGAAAGTAAAACAGTACAAGCCGAGTAAATTTTGTGTTTCAATGCTTAAAATTTGCGAGAAGCAAGCAGAATCAACCATTTATATCCATAAAGCTCCAAAGTCTTAAGCTTATTAAAATATTTGAGCAGAAGCTCTTCCAAATCCCTTTGATGTTTAATGGTGAATCATCCAATTAATACTCAACATACGCTCTCCTGTAAATAAACGAAATGAAATCATCCATCAAATGTGCCTTCATCCAGGATGTTTGGTTTCGATAGTTTGTTTGCTTTCAATTCGCAGCACTAGCAAAGATGAATAATAGTTACAGTTTAGAGTTTACAATGATCCATTTGGAAAAATAGGAAACAGTGACAACTATCAACTATCAACAGCAAAGAGAAAGCACAAGACTAGGCAGAAAAAAATCAATACGCACCTATGTATCACTTTTGTTCATTGCGTGTTATTTCAGTAGACTTTACTATCCATTATCTTGTTGTGTATTTTCTTGTCTTTGCTTCTCGTTTCGCTTTATTAGCAACAGATTAAGGTTAATGAGAAGAGACATGCCACTATATTATCTCATCTCCTTGTAGTCTTTTTATGACGCTATTAAAGGTCGTTCCAGTTGTTGTCTTCGCCATTTTCGTGATGTCAGGACTCAAGAGTAAGGATAAAGTCAAAATACCAATGAGATAATTGGAAAGTATGGCAAAAGACTACTTTTTTTGTAGGGAGAGTAAAAAATAATAAAAAACAATCCATTTTCTGACTGAACAGAATTTCACGTTCGAAAACTTGAGGATGAAGAAGCAACGTACAAAACTCAGTTGACTGCTCTAGAATTGAAGATAATAATGCGATAAAAGAATTAATGTATAGGTTTTGTTGAAAATCGAATTACAGGCCATTTTTCTCTTGAAGGATTATCCCATTACGAATACACTCTAAAAGTTATTTACGTTTTTTGGAGGAACACAAGAAATACTGAGCCCATATAGAGGAGAACTGATAAACATGTTATTTCATCTGTACTACTAGTGTATTCTCTCCGTCTACTCCATATCCTTCCGCTTCCACATCCGTTAAGTGCTGGAAGCATAAGAAGTCATTATCGTATAAGGTAAGACCCATTAGTGTCAACTGGAAGAAGAGGAAATAAAAGAAGAGGTTTTGACGGTACTTTCTTCTTACAACAGGATCTTCTACTTGCATACCACCCACCACAACACTAGAGCGACATTGATATGCCAGCTTATTTCCACACACTTACGCATAATATTGTACTCGAAGGAGAAAATGTGAGTGTATGGAGCTAATAAAAATGAAGAGAAAGTACTCCTTGTCGCTCTTATTCTTCTTCCCCTCTCTCCTTACAGCCTCTTTACTCGCCTCACGTAACTACAAGAATGCCAACTAGATTCAGTGAAAGGAAAATAGCTTCTGAAAATCTTTCACGTTACGTAAGCATGAATCACTCGTGAAGTATTTGCACAATGAATGAGTCCTTCTTTAAGCAATTCTATTCCACTTTCACACTACATAATATAATGCAAACATGTTGGAGGGAAAGTTTTTCCAAGTTTACACGGCTATATACTATAGTAGAGGTATATATCTCCGTCAGCATCATCAAACACTTTTTCGAATGGAGGACTTTCCTGGAATACTGTTTTCCAGTTCAAGGAAAATGCTTGCGGCAGCAATTTACACGGTAAACAAAGACATTCTTCCTCACCTGCATGCGGAATGAATAGGAGGAGTGAAATGTTCATTTCCTTTTAGATATGTGTGTGTGATGACCTGAAACCAACTACACATTCCATTATATTCCTATCATTGCTATTATGTATTTAATTCAGCTTCTTATGTTTTATACATTTGTATTAGCAGTAAGGTTTTAAGTTTAATTTACAACGTCATAAATATGGAGGAAGTGTGGTTTCAGGGAGAATGAAACTGATGCTTTTCTCGATATGTGTACGTGCATTTTTTTCATTTATTACGCTTTGTATTAAGTATTGCAAACCAACATTGCAGAAATAATCCGAAAGTTTATTTCGGTAGAGGAGACGTGTGAGAAGGAGAAGGAGTGGAGAAAGTAAAAGCTTATATGAATGTTTTGATAGTGGATGTAGCGAGATGGTTTTGGTCTGATGGAAACCAGCCGTATGATTACTACTGACTACTGATATAAATAAGTGCAAGTGAGGAACACTCTCAGGAAAGTCAGATATCATTGGATATGAAGCTGTACAATAACATTTTATGCGTTCATGTTGATTTTCCTTTTGAGTAGACATACCGCATATAAAAAATTTGATTACTTGGGTAGGAAAGAGCCAGATAATCTGATTACCTATGTATGTAGATAGGTACGTATTTGTTTCTAGTATCACTTCAAATTTCAATATGAATGATACTATGAGTAATCGGCTACATAACATTGTATACTGCTTTTTAGTGCACACCAGTAACAATAAAATATTGCACATATGCGTTGGATTGGTTATTCTTTCCGGACAATTTTCCTAATTTCACTATTATTTATGGACTTTCTCATATACATCCAATAGCGTATGTGTGCTCATCAATGAGGACCACTCAATCATGTCAAGACGAAAATAAAAACTTCTATTGCTCCTTCATGACAACTTGACAAATGATTGTGTAGCTTCTTTTTATTACTCTTGTTGTATATCTTTTCTATATTACCGTGTGGTTTCATGCGTAGTAAAGCCTTGTAAGTTGTAGTACGGAAGTACTGTGATAACATAATTTTACACTTATGACTACAAGTTAGCTGTTCTATTGACATATTAATGCTCACCTCACAAGTAGAAACAGTAAAATATACAATCAAAATTCCAAAATTTAAAAAAAATTAGCTTAGTTTAGAAAATAGGCACAGGGACAAACAGACTGACTGAGAATCTTGTAGTTTTATGCTGACATAATAAAGATATCAAATCGCTATACTACTGGCACTTCAATGAATGAATCAAAATAGTAGGTACTTACATTACAAGTAGCTGTGTGCATTCACCCAGTGCATATATACATTACACTTCCTGTACTTTGAAAGAATGCAGCAGGAAAGGTTCCCAAATGGTAAAATACAAGGCTAAAGCAGATTTAGGAAGAAGCGCCAGGAATTCTTGGAAATTTTTGCTGCTTCTGAGCTGGAAAACCTTGTGACATCTAAAATAACACAAGCAAAGGCACAGCAAAGCTGCGATTCAGTCACGCGACTTTTTCGTAGGCGACATTTGCTTTCGCTTATCGTTAGTGCTTCTTGTGTCTGGACACACGATGTTCCAAATTCCAAAAGACGAACTGGAAAACGATGTAAATGGAAAAGCGTTGAATGCTTTTGCTTCCAAAATCCAAATGTGTTGAGATGCATGGTATGATATTATAAAGAGAAAGTTCGGCTTCTGTCAAAAGAAAGATAGTACATCGTTAGAATGAAAGTACGAGGAGTCTCATAGCTGCCATGTACATTAAATCATAAATAAACTTTTTTGGAAGTCATTGAATAAAGCACATTCATGATATCTTTATCTTATTGTGTTTACGCCTAGTTTATTATTTCCGCCCTTTTCATTCACACCCTTTTCAACCATTTGTAGCAGCAACGTGTCACAATTTATAGTATGCAATGTTTTTGAAACAATGTGTAAGTGAAAGGATGACTAGGACACAACCTTGGAGCAAAAAATATAGAATTTACAATAGTGTGTGCCATTGTAAGTTTTTCCCTTTTATTCCCTACATGTAGGTATATGTGAAATGCAAATCGATCTTGTAAAATATCAACAGAATCACGAAAACTGTGCTTTCATACGAAAAATGATTGCGCTTTTTATCGCTCGTTCTGTTCCTGGATAGTCGTTTTTTCAACATATGTAGAAATAAACCACTTAAGTGCTTGAGATTTAGGAGATTCATAAAAAAGGAATTTGTATACTACAAAAATAATGACTTTTGCATACAACATTATATGTAAATTATAGTATTTTGAAGTATAGTTGATTCAGCAGTAAAAACGCTTATATTTAAATCATATTTCTCTAAGGGGTAAAAAAAAGCAGCGGAGACGTCAGCAGGATTTCCATTAAATTGGTAAATGGTATGTTTCTCGATTTGTTATTGCTACCACAATTAATTGCTTCCGATGATGCGACATATTATTTTTCATGACTGCTTGCTTACAATCTAAAACACCCATACGTATTCTTCTTTTACATTTTGAATATTAATTCAAAACCGCAAGGTAATATCTGAAACCCTTAGAATGATGATCTACCGTTAGTAATGGAACATTTCTAAAAGTAGCCCATTCAACATTGATGTTTATGACTCATGACTCACTCATAAATTGTGAGTCTTATGTTTTCACATAAAAGAAAAGAGAGCATCATTATTATTTTTCATTTATCTAAAAAAATAGGCTCCAATTTCAGTAGATGGAAAATATAATTTCATAAATATAGAAAGAAAATGATTTCCAATTTTTCAAAAACTAATGCAAGTAATGAATGGTTGTAGGATGTAGTAACGTGAAAGCTTGGACAGATTAAAAAGCATATATAGAATTTTCCGACGTTTCCTTTCATGGATCTTGAAGCCCCTTTTCATCGTAGTGATCAGTAAATGACAGCAATAAGGCGAACTCTTTGTACGTAGCATTCAAGTATTCTTATCTGGCACGGTTAGAGTTACCTTTGAATCAAAGGCATTAGTACCTATTTTAACTAAAATGCTACAGGAAAAGGTCCAAATTTCTTTTTTTCTATCTCCACATTATTACTTTTCCGAAAAAATGGAAGGCAGACAGTCTAAAAATCTTGGCAAATGAAAGGCCTTAGAACTTTTGTAACGATGATAGAGAGACACGAAGTTATATGAGACATCATTAAAATATCTTTCATGTAACTTGAGCTGGTATTAACATCCTCAGAACAAGCTGTTTTGGCCTCGAAATAATAATATCGAAAATGCTGAAGGTGTCCTTTATGCTTCTTAAAAAGTTCTTTCAGATTTTTCCTTTCTAAAAACATTTGACGTTTTTGGCAGCTATTCATATGACATTATATATGCACAACGGAGAGCTCATCAGCTTCTATTAGAAAAATGAGCGCAAAGAGAGGTAGGGAGACAAGACAGCATCCAATTTCGTGTTTCCTTTGTGTCTACCTACACGTTTCTATCCCTAAAACTAAACTCTGGCAGAAATTACATCACAGGCTAGACTTCTCCAGATTTTAATTTTAATCTCTTAAGTCCTCTTTCGTTCATAAGACGGACAGGCGG
>JAQIXX010007353.1:0-10946 GCA_034700605.1 Willowsia nigromaculata | reverse complement strand
TCTCAGCTGTTGGCCATCGAAACGGAAGTGTCCAAGAAAGAGTTAGCGTTGAAGAGGGCCCAAAGGGAGATCGACGCGGTGAAGAAGCTTTTGAAGAATCTCGACGAGGACGCCTCCAAATCTGAAGAAGAAAAGGCAGTTCTTGCCGAAGAGTTCACTGCCAGATTGCACCTTGCAGAAGACGCCTTCGATGTCATCAGGATTGAGCTGAATTCTGCAGTGAAACAAGCAAGTCTCATCGAAAGAAAGAAGAAGCTTGACATGGAGAAAGTTGATTCAGATGACGATTTGTTCAGCGAAGGTGAGGACGTTGTTCGAGATCGCCACACTGATGGGATAAATAATTCATCAAAACGGGATCATCATTCAAGTGGAGTGCAACGTTCGAGTGAATATCATGCAAGTGGAGTGCAGCGTTCGAGTGATCATCATTCAAGTGGAGCGCAGCGTTCGAGTGATCATCATTCAAGTGGAGTGCAGCGTTTGGGTGGGCACCAGTCACATGGAGAGCAGTGTTCGAGAAACGTGACATCGAGTGCAATGTATCATCATGTGAATACAAGTACCCCAATCCATCCCAGTGATAAATTTATGGAGCTGCGAAAGAAGTTAGATTTCGATTTACCTTCCCCCACCGCTGCTGAGGAGAAAATGAATTCCCACAAGAATATCTATGTTCATCAACGGCCAATTTCCAAGAATCCTCCACCCCCTCCATCAACTGCATCCTATGAGGGATCCTGTGATGAAGACGACCCCCCTGATCGTCACAAAAGTCTTCCATCCGAAGGACTCACCATGAAGGACATGCTAACCGCTTATCAGCTTGGTGCTAATCAGCTAAAGGGAGGAACAGTGATTATGAAGACAACAATTGATAAGGAGCTACCAAAGTTCTCCGGGGAGCCTGCAGAGTGGATCCAGTTCAAATCTGAGTTTGAACGAACCAACGAAAAGTACGAACTCGGAGACTCTGAGAATCTCTACCGCCTCCGAAAGGCATTGTCAGGTGATGCAAAGAAAACTGTTCAGCATCTTATGGCGAATGTCAAAAATGTTGGAGTAATCATGGATGCCTTGGAGAAACGGTTTGGTCGTCCTCGGATGGTGCTTAACTCGCTGGCTTCAAAGGTGAAGGATTGTGGAAACGTAACAACAGCTAAGCCGGAAACAATTATTGAGTTTGGGCTGGCAGTGCAAGCATTAGTTTCCAACGTGGTCGCCTATGCAGAGGACGGCTACCTCAATAGTGTGGAGTTGTTGGAGACCCTTGTCAAAAAGTTATCTCACGACCTGGCAACTCGGTGGTTCGAGTGGTTGGCAGCTGACAAGACACGGGAAGACAATCTCCTTGGATTTTCGGAGTGGAGTTCACTTCAGCTGGAGATTGCCTATCAGAGAGCAGAGTACAAGCCCAGCGAACCGAAGGAAGACAAGTCAGAGAGACGACGAAGGAGAGGACAAGGAAGTGTGAACGCAGTTGCTGTAGAAGAATCGTCTACAAAAACCGCCAAGTGTCCATGTTGTGGGAGGAGAGGTCACCCACTAGGCAAATGCTGGAGTTTCGAAAAGAAGAAACTTGATGACCGCTGGAAGATTGTTAAGGCTAACAAGGCCTGTATCAGCTGCTTAGGCGAAGGACATCGTTCGAAGGAATGCGAAGATGCAAAGCAGTGTGAAGAAGATGGCTGCAAAATGAATCATCATCCTCTTCTTCATGGTGAGAAAAAGAAAGACAAGTTTGCCAAGCCTGCTGCCGAGGAGCCCAACTTTGATTTATTTCCACACGGGGACAGCAGAGGTCACCTCCAAGGCAGCTTTTCAGTGATCGCAGGTTGCGATGGGCCGCTTCCAATAGTGCCTGTTGTGCTTCGTGGGCCAAATGGCATGATCAAATGCCATGCTCTCCTTGACTGTGGCGCAAGCAGAAGTTTGGTGAAGAAGGAAATTGCGGATCAGCTTGGACTAGTTGGCGAGAAGGTGGAGTACACTTATCGTGGTATAAGCGGAGAACCCATCACAGTCACCAACGCTCAAACCCTGGATGTCGAAATAGCCTCCACACAGCCTGGGAGCAAGTTTTGGAAAATGTCTTCAGCTGTTACTGTGAACAGCATTAACATCAGTCCTTTCTCCATGAATGTGGAGGAAATCAAGAAAAGGTGGCCTTATTTGAAGGAAGTCAAGGCCCCCAATTTGAAGAGCGTGGTACCTTCTGTTATCGTTGGGAATAACAACCCACGACTAATACTGGCCAGGCGAATTCTGCAAGGTGGAACAACGGAGCCAATTGGGTGGAAGACCGAGCTAGGATGGGCAATTTCCGGGAATTTTGATGGAAAAGGAGGCGGCATCATCAATGCCATGTTTGGGAAGCAAAGTATTACTAACGACTTTCTTCACAACCTCATCAAGCAGTCCTTCAGCCTCGAAGACTTTGGAGTCAAGTCCCTTAAGCGCAAGGGCAAGAATCTAGATGAGAAGCGCGCGTACGAAATTCTGGAGAGCACTACAAGAAAAACGGATGAAGGGTTCGAGACTGGTCTTCTTTGGCGTGAGGACAATGTTACCTTCCCTGAAAGTAAGACGGCGGCTCTCAAACGGTTGGAGTACACTGAGCGGAAGATAAAGACTCCAGCTGACAAGAAAATGTACAACGCAAAAATTGAAGAATATCTCCAGAAAAAGTATGCACGTAAGCTCACCCCAATCGAGGCAGCCAGAAGAGGAAGCAAGACCTACTACATCCCTCACTTTGGCGTCACGAATCCCAACAAGCCAGGAAAGTTCAGACTCGTCTTGGACGCCAAAGCAGAGACCAACGGCACCTCCCTGAATGCCAAGCTGTTGAAGGGCCCTGACTTGATCCGGTCATTAGTCGGGGTTTTATGGAACTTCCGTCGTCACCGCATTGCTCTTACTGGTGACATCGCCGACATGTTCCACCGTGTCAGGATCCGAGATGAAGACGTCGATAGTCAGCGCTTTCTCTGGAGGAATGGGGATTCGTCCAAGCAGCCAGACCACTACCAAATGACGGTAATGATTTTTGGCGCAACCTCATCGCCCGCCTCAGCCATTTTTGTCAAAAATAAAAATGCTAGTCAGTTTGCCAAGATGTATCCTCATGCTTCGGAGGTTATCATCGCTGACTTTTATGTTGACGACTGCCTCACTGGGGGTGACACGGAAGAAGAAGTGATCGAGTTAAGAAGACAACTGACCGAAATAAATTTGGCTGGAAACTTCAAGGTCTAAAAATGGATGTCCAACTCGGAAGAAGTTCTCAAGAGCATCCCTGAAGAGCTTTGCGCAGCTGGTACTAAAAGTTTTGCAAACAAAGATGAGCTACAGGGTGAACGTGTCCTTGGAATGTGGTGGAACCCTAAGGACGACATGTTTCAGTTCCAGTTGGGTCTCCATAAAGTGAAGAAGAGGGTCCTCGAGGGTGAAATCCCCACAAAAAGGGAAATGTGTGGACTGATAATGTCCCTCTTCGATCCAGTTGGCTTTATTAGCCATTATAAGATAAAAGGACTCATCCTCCTCCAAGAAGTTTGGAGCAGTGGAGTGGGCTGGGACGACGAGATTCCAGTGACTACGTTTCAAAAGTGGACAAAATGGCTGGGGTTACTGAATGAAGTGGGGAAAGTTCAAGTTCCGCGTTGTTATTCTTCGAACCTTTACCACGCTCGTGATATCCAGCTCCACACATTTGTAGACGCCAGCTCAGAAGCCTACAGTGCCGTCTGTTACCTAAGAGTTCAACACATTGACAATGTGGAGGTGGCCTTCGTTGGTGCAAAAGCTCGAGTCGCACCTTTAAAAAAGTCAACTATTCCGAGGTTGGAATTACAAGCCGCTGTGATGGGGACTCGACTGGCAGGAAGCATTCTCGAAGAAACGAAAATCCCAGTAACAGCGAAATATTACTGGTCAGATTCCAGTACCGTCATTCAATGGTTGCGATCGCGTTCCGGAAATCTAAGAGAGTTCGTGGCAAACAGGATTGGGGAAATCCAGGAATGCAGCAATTTGTCGGAGTGGAACTGGATCCCGACGAAGCTCAATATTGCCGACATGGCCACCAGATTGGAAGGTGACATCTCATTCGACCCCCAGTCGGAGTGGTTCCAAGGTCCACAGTTTTTGAGGGAGGAGCCTTGCAACTGGAATTTTAGTGAGAAGAAGAAGGGAAAGGAGGACGCTCTTATTGCCATTATCACACACGTTCCTGAGGACGGTTCCGGAGTCAGCCTGTCCACTAGCGATGGGTGTGGATTGGAGCCGGGCAGGAATGTGATGATGGCGAAGGAGACGATTCCAAACCCAGAACGATTTTCATCGTACACACGACTTGTTCGATCTGTCGTTGCAACAAAAAAGGCTACCTCGCATTGGATCTCAAAATTGAGAAAGCAGCCGGGACCCCCACCAGTGAGAATTGTTTCCGCCCAGAAAGCAAAAGGAGGAAAATTCAGGAAGTACGAAGTTGTGCATCCAATTTCTCCAGAGGAAATATTTGAGGCTGAGAAGATGCTTTGGCGAATAGCACAAGAAGATTGCTTTGGAGTGGATCTGAAAATACTCCGAAGCGGGGGCCAGCCCAGTAAAAAAGGAAAGCTGTGGAAGCTGTCACCGATACTGGATGAAGATGGCATTCTAAGGATTAACGGCAGGATAGGTGAGGCAAAAAATGCAAGCTACGATGTCAAGTTTCCAGTTATCCTTCCAGCGCGACATCACGTCACGGAGTTGATCATTGATGGAGAGCATGCTAGGTGTATGCATCAAGGAGTTGAGACCGTCAACGCTAATCTTCGTCAAAAATATTGGATCATCGACTCCAAGCATGCCGTAAAGCGGAGCTGGAGCAGATGCTGGACCTGTAAGCTTGCCAAGTGTAAACCAGTTATCCCCAGAATGGGTAACCTGCCAAGCTTTAGGCTGGAAAGTTATCAACCCCCATTCACATTCTGTGGCTTGGATCTTTTTGGACCCATGGAAGTGACAGTAGGGCGCCACCATGAGAAACGCTGGGGAGCATTGTTTTGCTGTATGGTGACTAGGGCTGTGCACTTGGAGGTAGTGTACAGCTTATCAACCGATGATCTGCTGATGGCACTGTCTCGTTTTGTGGATTCACGAGGACGACCCCACCACATCCACTCCGACAATGGGACGAATTTCGTAGGAGCTGCCAGAGAGTTGAAGGAGGCATGGGACGGAATCAATTTTCAAGCGATTCAAGAGCATGGAAAGTTCGAGCGCATTAAGTGGACGTTTAATCCACCGGCAGCCCCGCACATGGGAGGAGTTTGGGAAAGATTGGTCCAGTCCGTGAAGCGGTGTCTTCATGTCGTCCTGCGTGAGAAGTATCCAAGGGATAGTACTCTTTTGACTGCTTTAAAGTCGGTTGAAAACATTGTTAACTCCCGTCCTTTGACCGCTGTCTCTTGTGACCCCGGTGACGCTGAAGCGATTACCCCAAATCACTTCTTAAGAGGAGCATGTGATGCTGGCCCGTCAATTCCGATGGAAGTGGACTCCAGTGACCAATTCCTGAGGGCACACTGGAAGCGGAGTCAGGTTTTGGCTGACCAGTTCTGGCAACGTTGGACAAAGGAATATCTTCCCAAGCTGGTAAAGCGAGACAAGTGGCTTGAGGAGTGCGACCCCATCAAAGTTGGAGCTTTGGTGTTCATCGTGGACAACGAACTACCAAGGAACTGCTGGATTCGGGGCTATGTCTCAACTGTGTTTCCAGACAAGGATGGAAATGTTCGGAAGGTGGAAGTCACCACGTCAAGGCGAGATGCAGGATCCAAGCGGAGGAAAATCTACAAACGGGCTGTCGCGCAGGTGTGCCCACTTGGACTGTTTATGAAAATTAAAGATCCTGAAGATCCTTAATTTTGGGGGCCAGTGTCAATTTCTGATGGAAGACGCAAGCAGCACCTTCACCGTTCCAGAATACATGTATATAATATTTTATTGTCATTGAGTATTTGTTTTTGTATGTAAGTTTGAAATGTAGGCATGCGGAGAATTGTCTGTGTTTTTGCTGCGAGAAGAAGAGACGGCAAGGAGAGAGAGAGTAGTTGGCAAGTTGCAAGACGAGAAGAAAGTTGAGAGCTCCGCTGATAGAAGCTAATTTCTAAGTCTTAATTGAATTGTCATTTTTTAATTGTAATTGTGTGATTGATTGCGTGATAGTTAGCAATAAAAAGATCGTTAATTATTGTTAACTGCTTGTGGTAACCGTTGTTGTTTATTCGGTTATTTTTTATAAGCCATATTTGGGCGCTGCCATATTTGGGCATAATAGCTAGTTGACGCCACTGAGGCAAGTGTGTTCGAGAATAGGGATTTCTGAGCTCACTCCAGTCGACATAAAAATAAGAACCAGGGAAATCTTCATAAAATAATTAGGCATATTTGAGCCTTCAACAGAGTGGCTTTGGAGAAAACCTCCTGGAAATAAATATTGCAAATGGTTCATAAAGTTACATATTTTGTACTTCTAAAATAAGTATAGTACACTCGTACGTGTATTGCTTGTACCAAATAAAATGACTTTGATTATACTCCATAGATAAAAGGTGATCTTGGGATGCATGTATGAAATTTCCAAACGTATTCATAATATTACACAATTGTATAATATTTATCTAGAATTCAAAACTTAAATAAACTTAGATCCATTATTTTCTGTTAGAGACGAAAGTAAATGTAGCATTTACAACCACCATATGTCTAACGTTTCATTAAAAGCTTCACTCCTGTTGTTGTGCCCTTACTCCTACAACGGATGTTAGCTTACAAGTTTTAGGCTAGATTGACGAAAATCTCAAGTTCCTTTAACTTAGCCGTTGCTTTTAAGATACTTTGAAGAAAACAAATTATTGCACGACAATTTTGCTACAGATCACTTTACATTGGTGCCTAAGTAGCTAAACGGCTCATCTCAGTCCCTTTTTAATGGTCACTGATCCAATCTGCCTTGTCATTGAGGTTGAGGAATAGACATTTTATATAAATAGTTTACAATTCAAATTGAATTTAACTGAATTATGATGATAATTATGGTAACGCGGCTGATAATACACTATGAGGATTAAATTCATGTCTTGGAAATTAATGGATTACAAATTACAATTCCTCTAAATTACAGTAATATGCATAGACGCGTTCAAAATTCCATATCACTGAGTTCCAAATAATAAAATATAGTAGTTGCTTACAATAGTAGAACTACTGGTATAACTAATTACCCATTATTCTTAGCCGGCTATTCGGCAATAGAATATGATTATCTTGAGCTACGTGGCTTTTGCAACCTTTGATCTATGTATCTTTCTCTTACTCTATTTTACGATTGTAAATTAAAATCCCCTAAAAATTGTGTCCACATTTTGTCAAAATTACATTACCTCATAGAAAAATGCCACCGCCGCACATCACAATATTAGCCTATTTTAGTAATGTCACTCATTTGCAAAATGTATGACTTTGCTGAAACAAGTGTGACCAATAATAAATAATATACTTTCACCTTTAAATATAACACGAGTGGCAGGAAGAAAGGAAATTTTCTGATGCCGTTAGCATGGAAATCAAGGTCATCAAGATCATCTCGTATGAGGATCAATGTGAAGACCACAATTAATAGATGTTCAGTAAGTATACATTCAGTCAAATAGCCGAGCTGAAGCATTTAGACTATTGTCTGAACCAAATCTGAACTTAATTTGAGGGCTTCCATACAAAAGCATCAGTAGATGTGATACTCAAACATGGCCAATGAAATTCCTACTTCCCCAAAATAGTGTTACTATAACCCTACGCCCGCATCTAAATAGACTAAACATTCCAAGGGAAAAAATATTTGCAATATGTGATGTACTCTTTTGTTCAGTTTTGTACCATACATGCTAATGCAGCTAATATACTGAAATTTTAACATTGGTTACTTTACTTTGTTTATCAGAAGTTTTGTATTTGGAACGCAATACTAGGATCATTGAGCACTCTACATTGGTGCTAATGTATTTGAAGGACACACATGTATTTATGGAAATCGGATAAGTAGATCTTGGTTCAAGACTCTAAGAGCTAAAAATCTATAGAAGGGTAGCCAATTAAATCAAAAGATAAACGAGAGGGAACGAACGAAATTGCCAATTTAATTTTGAAATGCAAACCGTATAATGTAGGTATAGAATAAGGTAAGATAAATAAAAAGAACTTTTGGTGACGCAAGAACGTCAACTTATATGAAAACATATTTTTGCGACAAGTTTCTGCGTAGACTTTCTTAATATTGGATTTTGAGAAATGGTTGATACTCATATTTAGCCCAGTTAACTTTGGACTAATTTCTATGCTTCTTTTGTTCTAATTTGTGGATAAACACTGAAAATATTTTTACCTCTTATCTTTCCTTTGTACCCAAAACATAATTAGCATGACATAAATACTGCACGTTTCTTTGTCGGAATATTTTTTACGATAAAATGTCTAGAAATATTGTAACAAGACTAGATGTTGGTGCTCACTTTCCCAAAATAATTATAGATAACTTATTTTTAATCATATAAAAGGTAGCTATAGTTACGGCTATGATCTTTTCTTACCTAAAGAAACACAAAATTTGAAGTACTTTACCACAACTTTTGTTGTCAAAGTGTGCTAGATTTCGATTCTAGTTTTGATCTGTCGGCTTCCATCAATCAGCATTCCCAAGCCGGAAATTTGTAGTTTTTGTGCAATGCTGGGTCCAAGATGTTTAGCGTAGTTTGTTGTCCACATTTCGTTGAAAGGCTTCTTTGGTCCTTCCCGTTAATGTTGCTGCTGCTGTGGAAGCCCCATTGTTGAGGCAATGATTGAAGATCATATTTAAGAAGGAGCAGCGAAAGTTGACAAGTAACTTGGTTTTGTTACTGCTTGCTCCACTTATCAAACATTTAGTTTCATCTGTCAACATTTAAAACAATTTTGAACGTGATATATTAAGTATTAGCATAAATATATTAAATAAACCATGACGATCTCGAAAGATCTACCATCTAGGGTGAACTATTTACAATGCTTGCTTTATTGCAAATCAGTACCTCCTTACGAATAATTTTTTTTGCTTACCTTCTATATGAAAGTAAACAGATATTAGTTATATCCGTGAAAAGTTTTCAATTGAAAATTTCCTACTCATTCCCCCTTTTTATTTAGTTATGTATACTCACAATTATTTAATTTAAAACCTGTCACATTTTGCTTTAGAAGCACTGTTTTGGATGAAACAAACCACTTGTATCGGAGCTGTCTACGCATTTGGTTCTATATTTTTGAAATAACAAGCAAAAAAAGCTCCTCCAAGCGGTTAATTTTTGGCACTTTAAACCACAAACTGATTTGTAATGAAGAAAATATTGGTTTCTTATTTCTTAACGTGACTGAAATGGATTATGATGCATGATTGGGAAAAAAATCTGTGTTGAATCATTTATCCAAGAAAGAACTTTTAACGAGCAAAGAAAGCAAAAGAACCACGTAGCGTTCAATTGGAGCAGGAATGCACGACTGGAGCCGTCAGTGAAAGTTGGAAGTCGACGAGAGAAAAATGCTAATATTTAATTCAAACAAGCGTATCTTTTGTCTTTTTTCGTTGCCTCACATGTACAAATGGGCTTATACTGTGGTTTCCAGGGTTGCATGAATTGTTGTTAATTTTTAAATATCTACATTTTGAATTTTTAAAAACACGTCGCTTATTTAGTTTTTTATTAACAAATTACGCGTATGCAAGTACATTACGAAATTTTTCTTTACATATGGACGACGATTTATTCAATTTGATGCTTCTCAGCTTGAGAACGAATTTATAAAAAATATTTTCGCATTTTTGCTGATATTTAAGGAAAGATAATGCAAGCCTTAAAAAATAATATGATTTAAATGAATTCGTATTTGATTCTTTAAAGTTGGTTACATGATTGAGAAAACGTTGTTAATTTGATTAATTTTAGACTATTTGTGAGCATTTTAAAATTCCTTTCACATTAGGTCATCTTACTTAAATCCAAAAAAGTATATTTTTATAGTGAGCTCAATTACAAAACAAAAATATTCTATGCTATTTCATGTCGATGTCTTAAAAATTTCGAGCTAGAAGATAATTTTTTTATTTGGAACCAAAGATTATAACAGCCTTTACAACTGTTTTCTACAACATATTATGCTACACTGGTTGTCTCATTGTCTTTTGTATTTATTGTTGTCATGGTGATATAGGAAGCCAACACCCGTGTTCGACTTTTGCATAACATTTTTGGATCCCAAATACAACTTACAACATAGTCTACTCCACTGAGTACTTTTTCACAGAAGACGAGTAGATAAATGGATAACTAAATGGGCGTCGTCTTTTATTCCTACATTTTTCCAGGAGTCGCAGAGAAGAGAAGGAAAAACTAAATACCTAGTAATACTTTCAACCATTATTAGTGAGACCAGCTCTGCTCATAGCAAGTGCTTGGTATACTCAACCAACCTGTATTGGCTGTATTCCTATCACATCTTCCTTCATTCATTTTACTTATAGGTAATTATCGACCGTATTACAACATGCAATGTATGTCATAGGATGCCTGAGGAAATGGGGTCAACGATGAAGAATTACAGTTTATTAATGTCAAAAGTTTAGTTATGAATTTGTAAGCCAAGGAAAAAATAAATTTAAGCTGTTATGTTGTTTTGCTCATAACTAATATCATAGGATGTTTGGATGCATGAAATTGCAACAATATGAAAGGACCTTATTAGGTTTTAATGGAAGGTGGGCCCAGAACGGACCCTTACAAATCATATAGCATTCGAAAGCCCTTGTCACGCTCTACAACATTGTCAATGGGCACAAGTCTCTAAAGTGCTGCACAAGACCACTTTTG
>JAQIXX010007352.1:0-10947 GCA_034700605.1 Willowsia nigromaculata | reverse complement strand
AGGTGGCGCTGCAATCAATAAAAATGGCTGAAACTTAAATATTCGGATTCTACGCATCAAAATACACAATACTGCCAATTTTCATCGAAATCGGAGACAAAAAGTTTGCGTACATGATCCGCCCCATCTAAATCCATGGCTCTTTACATATTCCCATTATCGTTTTTATCAATTACTTAGGATGAATTTGCCATTAATTACTAGTTCAGCTTGCTATTTTTTCGCGTGTTTCGTTTTGTTTGTGTTCATGTGTTCAACTTAATAGAATACGTAGGCACTTGATTTCCAGGTTCCCCTTACTTACTCCCAGCAAACTGAAACATAAAGGAATACTGGCAACTACTGGCAATTCTCTGGAACGTACCTACACAAAGTTACTGTCGTGTGCGTGTGTGTTTTACATGCAGTTCTCGTAACCACCACCACTATATCCATATTCATATGATGAATCATGCAAAATACAATTCTGAATCCGCAATTTTCTACCAGTAGCTTTTCTGTAGAATACGAAGACGCTTGTTTCGTCCCCTTTAATAATAATCTAGTTTTGCATTTCGTATGAAGGTAGTGTACTCTGTAAGTAACAAAATAGTAGCAGTTGGTGCGCCAATGCCAAGTACTCATCCACAATACAACAACCGATCCATATAAGTCCATCCCATTATTCTATTCATCTTTCTTACTACTGTTGCATCTCACACATATTATACAACCACAATACAACCTATATAAATATGTAATGCAGGTAGGTTATGTATTTACGAATATAAAAGATTTTTGCACAAGTAAGGTAAACTTCACAGGTAAATATTAAAAATTTACAATTTCATTATTTATCTATCCGTCCAGATAAGGACACGTAACATGATGTGTCACTTGAGTTTCGTGCATGGTACTTTCGAAGTTTTGCTCAAACTTTGCCAAAATACACAACAATAAAGCACACAGAATAACACATTGTATGTACCTGAGCGCTTCCTGAGATATTTTTATTTTTTATGATTGTCAGTCATAGCACATAGGATGGGTGACTCATATCATCAAACTCATAATAATTCTGCGAGTTTTTATATTTGTTCATCAGGAAAGAAGGGGACGTAGACGGATAAAGGTAATGTAGAGGGATGTGTCATGTCGTTTGGTAAAGCTCAAAGTAAGTAGCAATGATTTTAAGTGCCAAATGATCCCCTGAATACTCCATGCCTAATTCACTTGCTATCCCGTCCTTTCCTTCCGTGCAGAGTTCTTCTAACAAACTAATTGTAACGGAAAGACAGTAAGTGTAATGTGCAACATGAAAAGGTAAACATTGAAACATCGTCGAATCGTACAAGCCTCCATGTACGTACACAGGAAGTTATTCCCTAGGTGCTTTATTTTGCAATAAACTGATGAAAAAACCTGGCACTGCTTTCCTTTTTCCACTTGCTATGCCTATGCTCATTCTCAACATTGTGTGTAGGTTTGTTCATTCGTTAGCTGTACTTGTTTGCTACCCTCGTGTAGTAACTCCCTGAGGTTTTTCACTGTTTGGTTCTTGTCGTAAATGCCACACTTCCTATATAATTTACCGTATTGCAAGGTTAGCGTAAAATTTTTGAACATGTTGCAGATGCTCAACCTCATCTTCACAATTTAACGACTTCGTTTTTACACTCAAAAGAAAAGGTTTCAGTTAGTCAGTAAAAATTGGATAACTTCGACAAGACGAAATACATATTAAAATCAATAACAAAATTACATAAGATACATTTGAAGGTGTACAACACGCGTACAATGCATGCCACGGGCCACAGATAAGGATGCGCGTCCATTTCAAGTACAAGAAGGCTTTGTTTCAATTTCAACATCTCTACAGCTTATGAATCACATAAGCAAATATCGACGAAAGAAACTAAGCACATACTAATCTTCTTCTTTCATTTTCAAGGCACTGTTGGTATAAAACATTAAAAATATATGCACTCTTTTTCTTTCGTTCCATGTTCATCATTGCATGTGTACCAAACGCGCATCTATGTTCTCCAGCCTTGACTCTCCAATAAAATTGCTTTTAGGACTTCATAAAGTAAACAAAAATTGGAAAATCATATTAAGGAAGGTGGTAATAAAAGGGAAAAAGAAGACAATCCCAAAATTTTACAGCTGCACTATTCCTTCTTTCTTCAACCTAAAAATGGAGTTTCGCAGCTACCGAAAAAGAAGGTTTAGTACCTTTTTCAATGTAGCACGTTTTCTTTCCAGGTAATTCAATACAAGGATAAGGGTGAACGCGTAGAGTTGAGAGTAGGACGAGCGACGCAAAAGCAATCTATCTTATTTTTTATCCAGGTGTATTGAGCTGTCGTTATCACTTTATTGCATCTCATCTACTGACTTATATAACGAATCTCAAACATGCAACCCACGCGGACGGTGGGTTTCTGAGTGCTGTGCGATAACATATTTCATTGCAACAAATACAAAGCAAAACATATAGCCACGTAAAAGGGAAAATGTAGTTGGAAAACATGTAGGCGCTGATACACGAGTTTAATCTAGAGGTATAAATCAATTAGAAAATATGACTTAATTGTACTCCAATAACAACAGATGGACACAAATGGTGTGGAAGAAATAGAATTTCCTTCCGAACAGAAGCAGCAAAGTTTCTTTGCCAAGCACTTATGATGTTAAAAAGCGTGAGTTTTTGCCCATATACCTACATAAGTGGATGAACATTTTCCTAAAATGTAGCAATAATGCTTCAAATTCAACCTATTTTACACATTTATTGGGGTTCCATGTTTGAAAATATTATGGAAAATCATAAAGCGCATAATAAAAATAACGAAGCTCTAGTTTAAGTACTACATACAAATCCTCTTGAAATGTTAATGGTAGGTAGACGCTTATTATTTCGGAGAACCATACCGTTTTTACTGAAACAGGTATAAATACAAAAGTGAATTTTTTTGCGCAAACTCTACTAGGAAGTCTGTTGGTGTGAATGACTGGCTACAACGTAAAGAAGGTCTAATGAAGTATGGTATGGTATGTAGATGTAGGTATACACTTCTTGAAAAGATGAAATTTTAGATTAAAAAGTCATGCGTCAGTTTATTTTGGGTCGACCTCTTTTTTCCTGAAGACTGATGTATAATTGGAAAATGTACTTTTTTTCCTCACAGTTAGGGTAGTATGCATATTATATCACTTTCCGTGTTTTGTCTTTGAGGGGCTAGATACGCTTGCACCTACTTTTTACATTCGCGGTTTCCATATTTTTATCTTAATATTCCAAAATCCGAACTGTTTTAAAATGCTAAAGCACGGTGACCGTAGTTCCGGGGGAAAATTGCAAAACAAAAACAATACAGGTATTGTAAAAATCGATAAAAAAGGTTTTTCATCGTTTCTATTGTGGTTCGACATTGCAAAACATCCAAAAGAAAATAAGGAAATTTCGTACTACGCGGTAGGAGGATGAACTATTAGCCATGAACCGATGGCCGTGGTCAAGTTCTTCAAGTTGTTAGTGGTTATTCCCACCAACAACTGAAAATGTAAAAGTGAGACAGGGAACCAAGACAGGACGCAATTACAATTAAACCTTTCTTCTATGTGTACATTATATATTATTTATTACAGGGCGTGTATTTTGGAGAAGCTACAGAGCATACATACTATATTCCGTAGCATAAACACTTTCAATCTTATGGCTTAAAATAGCATGGGAAAATACAAAACCAAAACCCTTATGCAATGTATATTTTGTGTATCCCCACACCAGTGTAATATGCAAATACGTTCTGCGACTTGAGAGCTAAAATCGCGAATCATGCAATTGTGCGTGTTTGTATGCATGTTAATGTCAAGTTCCAAACCAAAATCAAACTGAACCGGTCATCAATGGTGTGTTGAGGTAAAACTTAATCAGGCACAGGCTACTAAAAACTACAAAATACCAAACTATTTTTGCAAAAAAATACATTCATTTCAATCTTTTTAACCATATCATTGCATACACTACTACATGAATGCTAAGGGTTAAGATTTACTATAATATGGCGAAATCCAATTTCAACCTCCAACCAAAATCATATCCCAATGTGGCCTTTTCAATCTTCATTCAACTCTTCCTGGAATCCTTTAATACAAAATGGGCACTGACTAGACCGACAGATAAAGGACATTAAGAATAGTTAATAAATGCAACATCTAAATACAGCATGAAACGAAAGATACGAATAGGTACATAAATGTTTTAACAATTTACCATGAAATCAACAAAATGTATTCAGGTACAAGAAGATACAGATGAGAATTTGAAAGATGCCAGACAAGTATGTCAGAAGAAGGCAGAAGCTGACCTTCATCTTACATAATGAACATTCGTCCTTCAGATTATAAATACACTGACCACACTGATAACATCTAAATAACTTTAATAGAATCGCCTTATATTTGACAGACCACAATTCGACTTATGTTATTCGCAAAATATGGCCTATTTCAGGATGTTTTGCACTCATAGATAGTAGTAACATAACATATAATATCTAGTACGACGAAATGACTAACGGAAAGATAATTAATGTTAATGCTCCTCTTGAGCCAGTGAGTGGAACCTACTGCACTAAAAGAAAGTAAAACCATGGGCTATTGCGGATCATTTTCCGTCTGAAACATTGTTTTCCTGCATGTCCTTAAAAGAGTTGTGAAAGACCCACATGCATCGCAGAGCATGATAATTACGGGTTGAAACTGACTTTATTGGTGAGTGAGCTACGTCAATGACAAAACTTTGTTAGCTGGAGCACGAGGTGAAAATGACATTTAGAAATCATCGAGCGAGAAGATATGAATGAGCACATGGCAAAATGACATATTACAGTTTTCATGGGTTCAAAAACTTTCTGGCAACGGTTCAGGGCGCAACTCTAGAAATGTGTACTATAATCGTAAATGTGGCTATTCATTTGAATGTGTTCCACACGCACTTGTCTCAAAAAACAAAACAAGAACAGCTTTGACTTAAATGGATTTCCCCTAAGACATCGTCCAACCAACAAATACAGAGACATTCCTTCGAAAATAGAAGCATAAGATGTTCCTTTAAGATTATTACAATGATGAGCTAACATTTCAAGCAGAACATTTAACATGACATTATCGTTAACTGTATTTACACTGATAACATATTATTGCGCCTCCGGTTCTGCTTTCCTGCGTTCCAGAAGATCAAAATAATATTACATTAGGGAACATAATCCAAAATCTGAAGTTTTGATGCGACTTGTGCACATAGATGACATTGATATTACCTAACTACTAGTAACGCACGTGTCCACGTGTTACAAACAACAAAGCGAATTCACTTGAAATCTTGGGTTTACCCAATCATATTAAGTATATATACGTACAAGGTATATGATATACAACCGTTTCGATGTAGAAATCAATATAAATGCTTACAAGTATAGCTTAACTGCAACTTAAATGACAGGCACGAGTTAAGAATGACGAAAGCCAATCATTTGTCGTTCCGTTCCATGATTCTTTATTTTTACTCAGTAAAAAAGCAATATGCAAGTCCCTAGACGGCATGAAACATGACATTTTACGTAGAAGCATTCATGATAAAGGGATGAATGAATTTCTTTTCACGAAAGTGCAGGGTTAAGAGGAGTTTCAAATTCCATGTGTGCATGACTTCGTTACTCATCTGCACAGTCAGACTCGACTTTGAAGAAAAGGTTACCAAGAAATCCCCGGGTATAGATTTAGAGGAAGAGAGAAACACACATGGCGGAAGTAGTGAGAAAATCCCATACTTTTTCATCTAAATAATGAATATCTTACCACTGCACTACCGCAGTGCTCGAGCAACATGACTCCACCGATGACACAACAAGAGAGAATACCAACAATGCTCGTATTATAACCATTTGGTTTTCTTTTTAAGAGTGAAGTCATACGCCATTTGCCATTCTATGGAAAAATGAAAACTTACGAGACTCTGTTATCCAAGAAATCTGTCATGCTGGTGCAATTCATTACCCGTTTCCCAAAGACTGCCTACCTTTCGCAGTAAGTTTGGCGTAAGTGTGAATAAATGTGTTCTTTTCACTCGCTTCTCAGAGAATCAGTACTCACAGAATAGGCCAAGAGATGCTCACAAGCATTACAACACGAAAAAAATGAGAACAAAAACAAGAAGAAACTTTAGTTAACTTTCATGTCATGTGTTGTTTGGTGCAATACTTTGCACGATCACCACCATCAAAAAATACTACAACTCACGACCTGCCCATATCACCTTCACCAGCATCACTACTAGCTCAGCAGTGAACAACAAAGCACAAGGAAGGAAATGCCCGAATTCGGACAAAATCTATTTTTACCATATCCATATGAAAAAGCAAAAATAAAATAAACCCTTGTATTTTTTTCAAATGCATGCTAGGCATCTTTTCCTCCTTTTTTATCCTTAAGACTAATGCCCGTGATAAAGAAAAGAAAGCTCCGTCTTGGCTAATACCCCATACAAAGTAGTGAGTATTATTAGACATATATTTTATTATTCCAGAAAAAGAGGTCTCTCTCCCAGAAAAGCGAGAGAAAAGAGTTTGTTCAAAAGTGTACTTACATACATATAAACTTTCTTAGTATGCATGATATAATGCCCCATAAACATAACATCATATATCTACTTGCTTCCAGGCAGGAGAAAGAAAGAAAGCAGCAGCAGCATCAACGACATTAAGCACAATAGATCGACCATAATAGTCAGGCAAGCTATATAATAACAAGGCCCACCCGCCTCTATACGAGCACATAACACACATCTACAAAAGTGGAATACTTTCACGTATAAAAAAGACGTAACCGTAAGACTTTCTGTATTATGTCCTGATATTATTATACATTAATGTACTTTGTAGTTGTACTTGGCTTTTCACAAAAAAGTGAGTCTTCTTATAGCTGTTGTAAATGTGAAACAGCCGAGAAAGGCAACCAGGAAGAGACGTAAAATCAGCTTCCATGTGCCAGAGAAAGAGAACCCTGCTTTTTGCCTGGGTGCCTTGCTCTTTCCCGTTTTCACTGAGAGAAGAGAGTGTGTGTTTGAGAGAGTTTTTACAACTACTTTTTTTTCAACGGCTTTTTCTCTCCCTCTATTCAACTACTACGACTACGACGACTACTTACTTCAACAAACTTTTCCTACCAGTTGTAGTAGTTGAAGTAGTAAAGCTTCACTCTCACTCTCTTTACTTCTCTCTTGAAAGTGTTTTGCTTTGCTTCCTCCGACAACTTTTGTACGAAAGATCCGAATCCCCGAAAAAGGGTGGGACATTGACCGACCAACCGATCAATGCCACAGCATGGCAATGCCCTAGTCCAACAACAACATCACATCATGCCTTTTCTACATGAGGAGACTTAGGATTTTTTTAAAGCCGCGGTGAGAGCGAGTAGATGATTCATGACAAGAGTCTACCAAGGATGTAGGACTATTTTTTTCCAGGGAACATGGCTTATTATAGAACGAGCCATGGAAAAACGCACCACACGAACCAGGCGAGGAAAATGAGTAATAAGGGTCGGTGGTCGAAAATGGACGTGCTAAAGGGAAGCTTTACGATGAAAATGGCCTCGATAAACATGACAATGTGTTGTGTTGTGCATGGTCTTGGTAGTAAGGCATGTTTATAATTATAAACTCAAACTAGGTACAATATAGAGATAGAGTGGCAATAGAATTTAATGTCTTTCTGTAAAAACGCCTGCACAAATAGCAAAGCAAGTGTATTTAAATATTTGGCAGCAACAACTGCCAAACAAATTACCTAATTTGCAGCGTAAAGTAATGAATGAATTTTAACAATCTCCGTAACGCTCTCATGAATTCTACATGAATGATACTCAAGTTAAGAAGGGCAGACAACTTTTATGTTATGCGTATAGTATTACTATTCCAATTTAAAACCTAATTTATTTATGAGTACATCAATATTGATCATGCAGCCAATATTTGTAAACAAACGATATATGTACAGCGTAAAATAAACGTCAGCGTTCACACGAACTAAATAGAAGACTGTCAAAAGGCCAATCAAATTCCATACGCACTTGACAAATCAATTGAAAACAGAACTAATTGTTACATACCTCATTTTGATTCACAATTTAAACAGGCCGTTTCGTTCCAAGCAAATTGATCCGTTTTTTATTTAAAGTTACACTTCCGTATCCGTCCGATGATGTGAAGCAGAGCAAGAGATTAAAGAGCACTCAAAACAAATAACTCAAATTATTATGAGATGCCATTTACTCATTTGGTTCATCAAAAGAACCTCTCTCTTTGCACTTGGCGAAGTTATTAATGACGCACTTGCCGAAAGTCAATTAAATATTTTATTTGATCAATTTAATGAGGTGTTAATGCACACAATGCAGCAAAGCGAAGAGATAATTACGGTACACAAAGAAGAACAGACTTCCCAATTCCTTTTACTGTCAAATTTGAGCAATTTGCAACTTGGTAGAAACTAAGATCAAGTCTGCATTTTCACATATTTTTTTATGATTTTTGGTCGAAAATAATTAATTTTTGCTTTCGTAGAAATAACCACATCCTTTTCATAACCCTCCCCACACGAAACACTAGAGAAATATTTTAGAAAAAACTAGATTACTTGTTATTTATCAAAGCAATCCTGACTGCGTTCCACTTGCAATCACTCACTTGTCAACTCAATAACCAACTGGAACTTTTTAACTGCGAATAATATTCTGCTGATTTTTATCAGCTGGATTAATTTAATAGCAAATGACAATTGTAAAGTTTATATTCGCAAACTGGAGAAACGCGCATTAACTTTTTCGAGCACTGTGTAACTTTGCATAAAAACTTTGGTCATGCGTCATGTATTGGTGGCGTGCCCGTGCCCCTACAAATATCACCACAAAGTAATTGTCCTGTGGTCCTCTGTTGTGGCATTGATAGTCCCCCCAAAAGCGGAAGATGACCTCATGATAACCACAAGCCTGGATTTCTGTTGCTTTTACTTTCAATGGCTTCTTCTCCAACAAGAGGAAAATGTTCACTCCACTGTAAACTACTCTTATTGGAATAAATAAAATGTGGCCTGTCAATGGCAATGATGCTATGAAAATCCGTAGAAATGAACATATCACTTGTCATTTTTTTCATGCGCACACTTCAAGTGAGTAGCTGCTGCATAATCTGTAGTGATAATATGTGTATCTTTAACGGAAACAATTTGAGGACAGGGATGACACCGATATACACGTAAAAAACGATGAGACATTACGAAGTAAATCGGTTCAATGTAAAAACATCGATGTTTAAGCCAAAAATAAGTGGAGGAAAGCTATTCCATTCCAATTCAATCTCCTCCTCAATGATAAATCCAAATCCAGCGAGTAAAAAACGCTGCTGCTTGCAGAGGAATTGATGCTCTATTATGAGATGAGGTTATGTACTTGTGTGTGTGTCGTGCACTGATAAGGAGTCAGAGAATCAGAGGAAAAGGCTTAACTACTTTTTATTATTTACTTAATTACTCACTTAAATAACCATATTACACAATTTGCTGTAAATCATTATATACCACTGTTGGTTGCATGATGATGACTTACGACAAACTCCATTCATCATCAAAAGTGCATCATTAAATACATAGACACGCCAGAGATTATTATAAATACAACTTGTCTGTCACTCTTCTTGTACGCGAATGTGCATTGCAAACAGATAACACGGTGAATACACTTGAAAAAAAAGACGAAGACTCACTACTTGGCTATTATTAAATAGTTTGAATTTATCGTGCCAATGTATTCACATCAACATCAGTCAACACAGTTATATGTCTGATGATGATATTCGCTTTTGTACAGAGATGCGGAAAAGTAAAGCGAGTGGACATAGAACGCTGCTCTCATATAATTTTTTGGGGATATGATGATGATGATGATTATTGTTTGTATTTGACGAAAAATTCACGTTATAATAGACATAACAAAAATCTTAGATGTTATTCTGCGTCTACTACGGTGTAAAATGTGTTGTGGTATGGTATGATATTTTTTTAGCATCCAAACCAGTTTATGTCCATAAACGACAGTTATATATAATATGTATATTCACTTGATTAAATTTTTAATGGAGCATTAACGATTTTATACATTCTTTTCTCTCTAATATATTTTTTGACTACTACGATGCTCCGTAAAGTAGCCTCCTCTCTGCCACTGTTATTATGATGATAGCTGTTTGAGACTAATGTTGAATTTGTGGGCTCAATTTTTTGTTGTCGATGATGATGATGGTATGATATATTATTATGAGAAAATATCCGATTGCTAATGCTCCTCTTTTCTGTGTGTGCTCGTATTATTATTACACAAGTTCTCGCACAAAATGCAATGCACTCGCTCTGTCTGCCTCTCTGCCTGCGTATACGGGGAGAGTGTTGACTGTTGTTCGTCTCTGGCCCTATGTGTGTAAGTATACCTACCTACTTTTTCGAAGAGGAGAATGACTTGGCTTCGTCCATGATGTTGATGATGACTGTAACAACATGCGAGTAAGAGTCGTCGTACGGAAAGTGTATGGACATAAAATACATGCACACATTTATAACCTCTATCTTCGTATATTTCGTTTATATAAAAAAAAGCTTCCTCCTCCGATTTAACTACTTATATAGCAAGTATCAGTGTTATTATGTGTGTGTGTATTATATTCTTCTGAATCTGATAGAATTCCGTGTGTTGAGGTTGAAAATCTACACGGAGCTCTACTACTTTGCTTGTGTGTGTGCTTCCTCCGACTAAAATGAAGCTTTACGAGGAGACCAGGAGAACCGTCAGTTGTGTAGCAGGCAAGGCAGGAGTCGGAGAATTTCAGAGTTCATGTATGAGAAGAAGGAAGAT
>JAQIXX010007351.1:0-10950 GCA_034700605.1 Willowsia nigromaculata | reverse complement strand
TCTCTAATTTGGGGTTCCTTGGTAATTTTAAAATGCCGACAATTGGGATAAAAACTTTAGCGTGTGCCTACGGTACTATTTAGGTGACTCAACTGGCTAGGTGGTCCTGGTCGTATTACAGTAAGCCTTGATTGTATTCAATTTGGGAGAGGTCACCCTTTTTATTCCTTAAAAGATTGAACGGTAATGCCAGATAAATTTTCACACTGAGGCAAGCGGTTTGCTGTTGGGGATTTTTAAAGTTCTTCATTTTCATAAGATTTTTACAGATGCTCTTGCACTTCACATATTTTTTTTTTTTACAAAATCAGGTCATAATCACAACCTGTGTGGGTAACAAAACAAGTGAACTCTTGAAAAAAGAAAATTGAGTTTCTTCCCCCTCTGGTGTTATAGATTGCTGGGTAAAAAGGGGAAATTGGGAACATGTGAGATACCAAAATGCAGGAAGATGATTCATGAAACACAACTTGTGTTTATGTATTCCATGAAGAATGGTCAACTGCGTGATGTCCTTGGCTCGAAATGAAGTGAAAACTATATTAAATATTTTCATACAGAATTGAAAAATTGCTCCCCCAAAAAATACATGCTGGTCTTGACTTCACCAGGATATATGAAACTGAGGTGAAGCAGGTGTTTCGCTTTTTGTACTCAACTTACTAAATTTCCATGGCAACAAATTTCTATATATTTTGGAACATAAATTTAGCCAATAGTTGCATTTGCAAACTAAATTTATAATTGTCACAAAAGCAGATTTTACAAGATGAAACCCATGACGGTTTTGTCTTAAAAATATTTTTATACAGCTACGAAACTGTATGAAAATTTACGTTACATTATCCAAACACGCTACCAGAAAAGCGTATGGCCATTACTTACGCCGAGCAAGTCACAGTTCTATTCTGGCTTAGGTGTATGTAAAATGTACTTGTTAAAATGGCATATCCCCCTACACCAAACAAGATAGGCAGTAGTTGTATTTTTGAGTTTGTGTGATGCGGAGTGGATTCCCGTCTCTTTTTCAATGTAGACTCTAGACTGCAGACTGTGTTTCTCCGTATTACTGTGCCATAAAAGCTTTACGATACAACTCAAACTCACATGCAACTTATCAGAAGCATGAGTTTATATTGTGTGTAGTCTGCAGTGCAACTATAAAATATCTTAAATGTATATTTTTTCTGTTGCAGTGACGACTGAAAACTGGATGATCAGAATCCTTATTCTAATAACCGAGTGAAACTATTCATTGAATTTTATCAGTGACAGTGTGGATGCAATTTCTGCAATAATTGTGATAGTGCAAACAGTTACGGTGCATGAAGCTATTGCATTGCAGAAATGCCAACATAGAGAACTTTTTTCCACTTGTAAGCGTACCTATTTATAAATATTGATTTGGAAATTCGGGAAAACAATTTTGGAAACATTGTAAAGTGTTAGATGGATTCTTAATTTTATCTGGAAAGCTAGAGGTAAGTTTTCACAAATTTACAAAATATTTAACTCTTCTAGTTCTTTACATTCCTATTTCTTTCAAAAAGATACCGTTACTTTATACAACTTACATTTTTTTAAGAATGGAAAAGTCAAACGAGAAAGATTAGTTGGAACAGAGGCTTTGATGTTTCACTCGACTAGTTTCTGTTACGTTTAAAATTCATCATGTTTTTTGAAGCATCATGTTTCAAAACTTTTACAGCTGCTCTTTTCATAGCTTGTGGGAAACAGTAGAAAAAAGTTGGTCCAAGAAATTTGGTCCGGTTTCTTGAGCTCAAAAACAAACAAAATGATTAGATATTAGTTTTACTTGCAGCATAATCAGTTATACAACATGGTTTTTATATAAACTTGGTTGCATAAGGCTTTTAAAATTTCATATTTGGAGGTTTCATAGGCGCCGACATGAACTCATCAAATGTTTGTATGAATTACCTTTTCATCTTCCAAATTTAAATTCTGGATAAGTATCAAGATGAGTGTGTTTTAAAGCGGGAAGTTGCTCATGCATCGGAAAATGAATGGAAGAGGGCTCACACAAACCCTGAATACTATGCCGAAAAAAAAGACAGGAAACAACACAAGAACTGACACGCATCATAACATAATATTATGTAATTATATTCTCACTTTTTTCCCGTAATTATTTCCATAACGACTATCCAGATATCTGGTGTTTCCAAGTAAACAAGTTTGTTTATGAAGCAAACATTATTAAGTCATATTATTTTCCTTCCTAAAGTATCCATACATTTTATATTTGCCTGTTTCTATATGCACATATTATTATCCAGAAACAATTTGTCTTTATCTTACCATTAGACTGTACTAATGCACCGGAAGTTTGCGTACTCTGACACTTTATTCAAATCTACCGAGAGATTATCTAATCAACAGACTTTAAATGCGTAAACATTTACATAAAATTTTAGACAATGGTTTTCTCTCTACAATTCTGAAAGGTTAAGGTTGCTTTGCTCGTATTCTATTTGTATTCAGTGGAGATAAAACTGTGGAGTTTTTGACACCGCTGGTGGTCCGTGTAATTTTAATATGTATTATGCGGGTGGCTGTAAGCCTTTTTTGTATCTGAAATGCCGACATAAGAAGCGGATTTAGTTTGGGGATAGGTGTATGCACGCAGCTCACCTGAGAAGCAATTTACCCCCTTGTATGGCAACAATAATGGATATGTTTACACGAAAAAGGATGCTGCGACTTTGTTCACAGAGGTAATGTGAAATGAAGATGTTCCCAAGAATTATTATAAAATATACAGATGATTGAGTTGTCATGACGAAAATGGGGTAGCAGCAACGCCATTTGTTCAAATATGAATCACTTTTCTCATATGTTTATGCAGAAAATTACGAAATGGCTGGAATTGCTGATACCAAGCTTTACAGATAGTTTTTTAACTAGTTTTAAGATCACGCAATTTCCAGATTTCCTATTTATGTCTTAAATTAGATCACATTTCCCAAATAAATTGGCCTTATATGGCGTCAGGTTACTTCACCCACTAACGTGACAGGAATACTGGACAGCAATAAAAACCCGACATGACACATGTCCAGGTTACATAAAATATCACCTTTTTGGTTTCTAAATGAAGCATTACTGTCATGTCAGAAATAAAACTTGTAGCTTGTATTTAGTATCGATATAAAATACACGCTTTTTCCTTGCATGGTCAATATGGTCAAGTCAACGTCACTACAACCCCATAAAAGTTTAGTCATAGAAGTTGCTGTTAACTATGTAATGACTCAACCAACTGTACCATTTCCAAAGTTTCTGAGAAAACCATTTATTTCCAGTTTTATGTCGGGTTTTTACTTCTCTATACAAAACAAAGCATAAAACCTGGCATAAAAAAGTTCTAAGCTTGGAGCAGCCATGTGTCTCATTTTGTGCGTGTGTATTTCCACCTTGATGGAAATTAAGAGCTAAAGCCCAGTTTGTTCGTTGAGGGAAACAGATTGTTTTATACTTTTTTTTCTCAATGACGGAGAAACTCCAGAGATCTGAGAGAGGATTTACAGTTGCATGCACACAACTTTTACGATGTTGATGATGATGATAACAGCTATTAAATCATCGACACAAAAAGCTGTCTGTTCCACCAGGTTTTTTCTCTCGTGTGATGAGCAATATGGCATTTTCGAGTGCACTTTATAGCTGCATCCTTGCATTTTCACCTAAACAATAAAGTATCATTTTATTAGACATTCGAAACTACTCCGGCGTGATCACCATGACAAGATGTAAGTCGACACCAGTGTCACCAAAGCTTCTAGAAAATAAAATTTGACATTGTCCACAGACCAGTAAGCATGACACTTGACATGACAACAACGACTCATCATTGTCATGACAAGTTTTCATGACGGCTCCGGTGTGACAGCTTTTTCCCACATTTTTTACATTTTGTCTTAATTTTAGTAAATAAACCAAATACAGTTAAAAAATATTGCAAAGTTAAATAAATTTAAATAAAAAATATATGCAATTCTTGAAATATGCAAAGCATCCTCTAAACTGGTGCATGACCTCACCATAAACTTGACTGAGATCATTATCGCCACCAAACAGCAATAATAAGCTGTATGTATGTTTTTCCCCATAATATTTCATTGTGCCAACTTAAATGAATGCGAGCATCCAGTATTCAAGCTTAGCAAGTTCATTTTAGTCTACACACAACTTATTCTCATCCTGTCCACACTCCTAACCCATCATTACAAGAGAAAAATGGATTTGATCAGTTTGTTCCATCAGCAATAAAACTTAATCGTCTGTAGCAATATGCACAGTTGCAAACTTCCATTTAGAATGGTATCTTTGCGAATAATCTGAAAATATAGAGAAAATTGACTGGGGGCATTTTTACAGTTGGATGTTGTGCGAATCGGAAATGCACAGTGAAATTGGTATGCATGTTGAATGGCTGCTCTTTATAAATCATGATGCTCATTAAATGTGCTTTAGCGAATTCCAAATATTTGCGTTTTGTTTACAGAAACTACAGTAGCGGTGGAAGAAAATATGCCAATTGCAAATGTCGAATGAAGTACCCAACACATTATTAAACATACTTGATAGTGTAGGCAAAAATAGCAAAAATTTTGACCTTTACCATATTAATTGTTTGCTATATCATAGGCAAAAACTATTTTTGTCATTATCACACAATTATTTTTGATTTATGGGAAATGCAAGAATATTAACAAAAAAATGCGTTTATTTCTAGTCTACCAATCTTTCTTTATGACTGCCCTAAAACAAATGGAATGTGTGATTTGCATCTAAGTGAGCATTTTCTAATTAATTGCAGCTGCAGTCTACTGTTAAAACTAATTGCAATAGAAACATGCTCGTTTAAGGTTAAACCTGCAAAAATAGAACAGAAAAAGGTGAAATGTTTCTTGTGCTGCTTATTTTAAAGGAAACCAAATAAAGACTGTGTATTAAGTAATTATTACTTATGCAACTGACAATATGTAATTATTTATGGAAGTGTGCAACTGGAAAAGATTGAGGAGTAGAATTAAAGGCTGGACAAGGACAAGCTGAGAAGATTGTGTCGTGCAATTGTTGAAATTTGGTTTCTCTAAAGAAAACTAATGATTATAGCGAATGACATTGTGCTTTTTCCGCTGTCACTTTTCTAATCTATACTTATCCATGGTAGGTAAGCATGCTTTATAAAAGGGTGTGATCGTGAAGAAAGTGAAGTATTTGGTTAATGAGCTCCACAAAGGAAGAAAATAAGAGAAAATCTAGATGAATTGAAGCTTAAAACATTACTAAATGTTTGAGAACAAAAGCCCTCATATAATCCTTCTGAATCCCTTTGGTGGGATGTTGGAAATGCTGAATCTGCATATTTTCAGTTGACATTAGCTTCCGTCCCATTAAACTACTTTGTGTACTCCCTCAAATTATAAGGGCGAAACAACATCTTTTCATTCAAATAAATTTGGTCGTAGCTGTTGTGTAAATTTTACTTTCGTTTCTACGCTAAAAGTCAGGTTTCCCGTATTTTCTCTGCGATGGACTTGGTGTGAACTCAAGTTTCATCAAATTTTGTGACACTGAAAATTACAAAATGTTCATCATTTCAATTTCCTCTCTGAACCTTCCATCCAATCAAAATGCAAGTTTGGTGCATTCTTCGTGATGGCATGAAAATTTCGGAAAATGCGACCAACTTTATCTGCTAACAAGAATCAATTGAGTCAGCATGCTAATCTATTGTCATCTATCGTTATGATCTTGAGTAAACCTATCACACTCCATTTTCCTTTTCATTCTAGCCGTGATGCATTTCAATCTTTCTTCACACCAATTTAATTTCCGTTCCCAGTTCTCTTCAGTTCATCAGCGAGTGTTAAAAGAGAAAGGAGAGAAAAATTGAGATGAAAATGTGTAGAGTATCTCCCTGCCATACTGAATACTGAAGATATTCAAATTCAAGGTCTTCCATCTGCATCGGCAAAACTCGTGCTTTTGGAGACTACTTTTCTAAGTTTCAAATGGGGATATTCTTATCTTGTTGGCAACAAAGTTTGAATACTTCTTCTCTTTTGTTCATCGAGCTTTCAATATTTGTGTGTTGTAGCCATGCCAACCCGAACACCAGGAAGAATTTTGCCATCTACATTTTGCGTGGCTTTTGTGTAAATATTTTACTCTTTTCCGTCATTACAATGAACTTACCTCAGCCCAACTCTTCTTTGTGATTTGCTTATCGTGAAATAAATGACTCATTTTTCTGACATTCTATCTATCTGTCTCCGTATTTCAACGAAAGTATAGGAATCTTCTGAGTTCATTACTCATCCCAATGCCAGCTGAGATCTGCTCAAATGATTCTCATTTGGCAATGGCATCGTGAACATTCCACTTGTCTCCTCGTCAGAATAATCGCAAATCACAGAAAATTTTTCTGTTAGAAATTGCCAACAAAAAGGAAAACCCTTTCACCATGTTGGATGATATATCCGGAACATCATTTTATATACGCCTGCTACAATGCAATTTATCCTTGAAATCCTCTTTTTTGAGAAAGATGCGGGGTAAATGAAACTCCAGAAGAACGTCCCTGCGGATATTTTAGCAGAAAATACTCCTGTAAAATATTACAAGTGCATAAATATAAAACGCTTTACCCCATGAAACCAAATCGTTACTCTAGGTCAACGTCACCAGAATTCTATAAAATTCCATTCCAGAACAAAGAATTTATCGTAACTCCTGAAAATACTCTGGTCTCAGCATTTATTGCTAAAAAAGTGTTGAAATCCTTTCCATTGAATTAAACGAATGAATACCTTAAAGAGATAAAAAGTTTCAAGTAAAATCGACTTCCAAAACGCTTGAAAAACAAACAGTTTGGATAGCCCATTCAAAATCCTATTTTCGATGCGTAAGCTGCCAGGGGAGTATTTGTTTTTTTCGGGAAAAGCAAGAAAAAATATCTTTCTACAATTTTCTGGAATCTTACAAAAATATTTGGTGTGCTGGTGTGTAAATAGATCTTGGTTTTTTTCTTCTTAAAAGTATATCGTGAGGTTGGTGGAAGAAACGTGCTTCTGCAGCAAAACGAAATAAAAATGTTTCTTCAGAGCAGATTTATGCTACCTTTTAATTTATTTCTATGATAGCAGCAACCAACTCCAACTTTTTTTTGTATTCCTTTAAATCGTGTAGACTCTTTAAGAAAAGTGCAATGCCGTGTTTTCTCAGTTGCCGCAGTAGAAAAAAACGTTGCATCTTTTGCACCACTAAAATGTTGCATGTCGTCGTTTCTTTACTAGAGATTCATGAAAGTTTTAGGTAGAGAAGAACATGAGTTTAGAGTAAACATGATTCAGTCTTTTTTTATTTCAGTGTAATTCCACTTGATTTTGTTGTTATTGCAACCTTTTTGGAAGGAGAAAATGGATAAATCATTTTGTGTTCGGATATTATCCAGGATTTTTAAAGCTAATAGAGCATTTTCCTTTTTGAGTGGAGATATTTAAAGAAAAACTGCAACTTTCCTTGGAAATTAAAAAAATCTAAATATTTTGCTTCAAAATATTGAACTTGCTGTCTTGCTTATCTCAATAGTTTAACGCAATTATTTATTTTAATAACAAAGCCTACCTGGTAAGTTGCTGATTTTTATACTAGAAATCTCACACAATTTGTATGAAGCTGATCATTAGCCAACTTTTACGTTAGAATTACACTATTTGCTTTATTTAAGATTTCTTTCAATTCCAATCTTAGCGAGATTTCAAAGATTTTTGTACCACATAGGGAGCGTTTTATGGAATTCTGTTTAGTTTCATGTTTCATTTTATTTTATTTAAATTTTCGATAGAAAATACGATACTTTCAGAAAGACGTTTTGAGTTTCTTAAGTGTTTGCTCGGTTTAAACAAATTGCTCCACTAGAAATTCCAGTTTACACTTGCTCTGCACTTCCACGTGTGGAATTCCAATAATAGAATTCTAATTATAAAAATACGAAGATTGCATTAAAGTGATCGTACTTGCTACCCATATTTAGTTGGTTGTACGAGTGAATAAATGTATTCAAGTGTTGTATCTACCAGCAAAAATAGAAGCCAACCAAAGAAAAAAATTATTTTTTAAAATAAAACAGTTTCTTTCTCTTTTGAAAAGTTTTTATTGCTTCTTATTCAAATGCAAAAAAAAAAAACGCTTCTCAATTTTGCAAATATATTACCCAGTACCTATTTACAAAAAAAGTTTTCCCCAGCTCGTGATAAAATTGCATACGATGCTACTGTCACATAGAGTTCGCTGTCCTTTCAGTTCATAAATCATCATTTAGTCTTAACTTGCATTCATAAATTAGTGACCAGACACCAACTCACCAACCAGATTGAAGATCAAAAAAATAACAAAGAGTATCGATATAGCCAGTTTTAAATACAAAACTTACTCAAGCCCATAGAGCTCGATACTGTTATAGCCTTATTTACACTAGTTAAGAATATTTCAATGCAAATACTGATTTTAGGATGCTCATATGATGAATAGTCACAACGTTGCTACGTTTAGGTTAATATATTTGCTCAATAGAGCGGAACAATTGATACAAAATTGATGAAATTCGTGTAACCCATTGTGATTGAGATGTCATATGCGTAGTCATAATGACAGGACAAACCTTTACTGAAATGAGCACCATTATAATAAAAATAATGCTAATATATCCATTATACAAGCTCCAATTTAAGTCTCCCATACAAATAACAAAACTCACCCAAAAATTATATCTGAATATTGGCATTGATCGTTGCTTTGAAACCACAATCAGCTACAAAATTACCAAAGAAAGCTCAATAACATGCAATTATCCCGGGGAAAAGTAAATAACTGGGTGCTATTGTGGCATGTGCCGTCTCAGTTCTCTAATTCAAAAGAGTGGAGCACCACCACCAGCCAAAATGCATTTCCCCCCAATTTTCGTCATCATGAATAAATATATCAATGGTCATAAGCCAGGTGCACCAGTTTACGTAACCAACGGGTGCCCCATTAATGCACCCAAATTTTTTTGGTTACGCTTAAAATTTTGTAGTAACAAAACAAGCGTATAAAATGGTTATTATTTCATGCAATACCCGAAAAACAGAGAATGGCTAAGTGAACCCATTGTTTAAAAAGGGATTGCATTAAAAATTTCTGAATAAAGTGCATTCTTTCCAAAGAACAGTCTTTTTTCGAGATGATTATCTCCCTAAATGACTGTTATACGCATAACGCAATACACCGTACGCAAGGTTGCGTGTAAACCGACTTCATAAACAACAGTAAGGACAAAAAAACTGGTTACGTAAATCTATACTATTTGTTATTTATTTTAAAATATCTGGTGCATTTCTCATATTTTTTCGATATCTCTCTTCCGGTTATATTTAATGAATGAAAACGGCTTGCGGAAATAACAGACTTGGGCATATAGTTTGTTTGGTAACTGCTGCTTAGGATAAATGTGTTATGAAACGGCTCATTAGAAATTTAATGGCGAGACGCATACCAAAACCTTAAGCAGCATTTATCAAGAAAAAATGTAGGCAAAATTAGTCACGTTCATGACTACGTGTAAAAATGGTCACGTGTGATCAAAAATGACGAATTTTCAAATAAGCTGAAAATAATTTTTGTTTTGGACTTAAACAACTTTTATGACATTTCACATCAAAATTCACATCAAGCTTTTATAATACTAAATAAAGTGGTAAGAGTCAAAATGAAAGGAAACTGGAACGACAACAATTTCATTCAACTGGAATAAATTTCATTTTCCTGGAGGAAAATAAGTCTATTGTGAAATTCTACTTAGGTCGTTTACATTTGACTGTGAAGGCTACCTAATACTTTCTCAAAGTTACCCTGGCACCAAAATGTCTACCTCAAAGAACAAGAACAACGTCTCCAGAATTTCTGTTACGGTAAACAAGAGCATTTTATCAATAGTGTGGTTTCCTTCCGAATAAACATGTTGACAGTGGTGAAGCCAACTCTATTATGCGGTGGATATTATTTAGTAATTATTTCATTTGAGCCAATGAATTTTGTACGAAATCAGGAAAATTCATGACAACACCAACCACGCCAGTAAATTTAATGTCAACTTAACCCACATTTGAAATTGAGGACAAACTTTGAGTTTTACAAATAAGTACTCAAAAATTTAAGGAGCTTTCACAAATAGAGCAAAACTAGAGTACTTTATTTTACTTAAGGCTGTGTACTGCCTTGTGTGGTCTAATGTACTTAGGTTTTTACAAAAACTTGCTCATACAATCATATAAGCTGTTTTACTTTATTTATTGTCCAGAGAAAACCATTGTATATTTTTAATGTTGTCTTTTGCGCCATGTTACAATGGTACTCTGTGGTTTTCGTCTTTTTTTTGATGCACTTTTGATTATTTCCTTTGATAACTGATTACATCACAAAGTCTTCAATTCGGCTTGAGTGTCATTTCATTCTACTGTTTGTTATTTCCCTTTCCATACACAAGCTGGGGTATCTGCGGTTTAAAATTTTTTTATCTCAAGAATCCATGACGGATTACCAGACTTTTGACCTTATCTCTAAAACTCAAAAGGCTAAAGAGGATTATTTATTTCCAATCTCCTTGAAAAGGTGACTACCACAGTTGTACTAACCACCTTGTTCACACATAATTCTTTTGAATGAGCAGTTGTTCCATTTTCTGAGCCAGAAAAAATGCCATGAAATTAAGTAGAGACCTTGAAAAGGAAACACGCTTGGCATCTGTTTGCCTCATCTTCTTTCATTTTCCGCTTTGATCATACATCTAACCCAAGTTGTTTGTGTTTGATATTGATAACAGATAATCTTGAAAAAGGGATAAATATATTTGTTTATGGATGAACTAAAGAACCGGTA
>JAQIXX010007350.1:0-10950 GCA_034700605.1 Willowsia nigromaculata | reverse complement strand
ATAAACCTTTCCATATGGTTATTGCATTTTACCGCTTTAAAAATACAGACAGGAGTCCAGAACTGCATTAGGTCAACTCTTACTTAAGCAAGCATTTCGATATGACTGTTAGTTGGTAAGCTATTTCTCTACTACTATACCGGTGCAAACCGCGGTCCGTTCTTGCAAGGATCAGCACTTAAATTGGTGTCATCTTTACGCTGTGTCTCAGTTATTTTGCTGCATTTTTGTGCTGATTATTTTGGCATCACAGACAAGTGATTGTTTTCTACAAGTAGGAATTCTTTTTAGGCAAACTTGAAAAATTAGTGAATTTTTTTTTGTCAATATCAAAAATGCGAAGTTGAACAGTCCCACAACATTAATCAAATGATGATGATACACAACAACAGTGCTGATCCTTGCAAGAACGGACCACGGTTAGGATCGGTATAGTAGTACATAATGCTTCCAAGGAGAGAAAGAGGAAATAAGTAATACAATTGAGGAAGTATGTATGGAAATGTGTAGAAAACATCGGCCAGAAAAGACATAAAATAAGACACATTTTTTCTTAGTTCCATGCAATATGCGCATTTCGAATCATATTCATTTACACAAACGGTGGCGCACTACCATTTAATATCTATAAATCGTGTGTGTACATTAATTCATAAAAACTTGAAATAACTAATTTAGGTACTACAGTTTAGAAAATCATAAATATCCATCAAATTTTCTGGTAAAGTGGGCCATATTTGGATTTTAAAACATAAAACACAATGAATACATCGTGGATTTATTTTGTAATGCAAATTGTTAAATATGGGATTTTGAAACAAGTATGATCACTCATGAGTCTAAAAAATATGCTAGGTGCTTTTCAGAGTGAATGGGGGCCCGAAAATTTTTTTTTCGCAGATTCGGATCACAGGATCAGTGCGAGCACCTTGTTTTTGCATATAAAGCTTTGTAACCCAGGAAGAGTTATTTAGTTAGCTAGACTGGACATTAATTTACTTATAACTAATCACAAGAGTTATAATTTGGCACAAGTCCATCAAAAAGATGCGGTCTAAGGAAAGTTCACATAACACTAATTCTCATAACTACATGTTCTCATAATGCAAGATGCCATAATGGTTAATTATCATAAATAATCGATTCTCATACTACCTAATATAATTCTCGTAATGCCTTATTTGCATAAAGTATGAATTCTTATAACATTTATCGTAAACATTTTTTGAAAGTTTGCGTGGTTCCAAACTTCAAAATATCGGGTACTTAAGTCTAGGAAAGCAAAAATATCATCATTTCACACATTCTTGAATCACTCTCTACTGAAGTGTTGTCCTCATTCTTACTATGAAACTAAGAAGCTAACTCTTTTTGTCTAACTATAATTAAAAATTGTGCTGCACTTTTTAAAAATTATATTTGATATCCTGATGAAATTATACATCCTACACAGTTTGTTGTTGCTACAAACCGTTTGTAGGCAATTCAACCGACAACATTGTGATACAAGGCTTGCACTATTAATTATACAAAACAATTGAGGTGGCACAAATTCTTGTAGGTATGTGGAACGTTTTAGGGCATCACACACAGAACATGCATACTGGAAAAAGACGTACATTCAGACTTACTCAGAAGAGATACTGTGTTCTAAATACTGCATTTTAGACACATGACTCAAAACTGGTATCGACTCATACAGGAAGTACATCTTTGGATTGTTAATACGATTACAGTATTTAGATTGGTTTAGATTAGAATTCATTTCACGGGTGTTTACCTGTAAGTATATTAATTTTCATTGAATAGATTCTCATATTTCTTTATGTGGGCAAAATGATTCTAAAAAATTTTAAATTTGTGAAAAATTCTAAGTCATTACATTTTTTGATGAAATGAAGTATTTCTGAGGTTTAAAATATGTACTTTTTATATTTGATATTGTGGGAATGTTGTTCTATGAGAATTAAAATTTATACGAACTGCCCCTTTATGTGAATTAACTTTTATGGGAACTCGATTATGCGAATTGGCTCATTATGAGAACAGGATTATGAGAACTTTCCGAAGGCGATGCAACACATTCAAATTACTGAATACCTCCGCAATCGATTCTGAGCAGTTGTGGAACCTTCATTCAACATCTTCTCACACATCGAAATGAATTATTTTTCGACACAATGTACACTGTACAAATTTCACAAAGATTAGCTTTTCCACAAAATTGCAGTGAAAACTTCCATTTAAAAACTTGACATCCTGCATTAATTGGAAATAGAAAAGGTTTCATTTGCACAACTTAAAAATAAATTAAACGTGACCTACGTGCCAGCGCAACATGTATTCTTCCTTGAGCGTTTGTGTTGGGGGAACGGGAGGTAAAGGTGATAACATTGGTGACTATGTTGATAAATCGAGCACTGAGCGATGCATTGCTGGCGCTCTAAATTACTACTACACTTGCTACTTTGGCATTGACCTGCATAAAATGTTCACATAGGATATGAATTATTACCAATGAATTCAGCATGCAGGTTTACACAAAAAAATGCTTTGATACCCAGGATAATCCGAATTGGGCATATTTTTCACAAGTTCTTCAAATCATCATAATAATGGAAAATTATGAACTCCTGAGCTCGAAAGGTGAAGGACACTGTAAATTTGACCTTGTCTCATTTTAAATGATTTGATTTTGAGTTTTACTAATGGTGCCATCTCAGGCTTCAGACAATGCTCTTTCTTCAGAGCATGCCAAATATGATGTTTTTGAATACAACATTTCATCATTTACAGGTATCTGCTGGGATAACCCATTAGTAAAGTTTTGCTTTACAAACTCAAAATGGAATGTTATTTGATATTGTTTAATGATATAAAAGGAACAGTAGAGACGTGTTCAAATGCCAACTTACCTTTTCACAGTGTACACTAGCAAGTAGAAAACTTGAAATTGATGGGTGACCAGATTTTAAAAAACAGTCTATTCACCATAATGCACATCTGTATTTACAGAGTTTGCAGTGGGAAGCGAGATATCCAAGAAATTGAATGACATTTATGATTTGTACTAAATTTTAACTTGTTCACAGAAGCTGTGATTGCTGTGTTCAATCAAACTAACAATATCAAACTTAAACTTCCCAAAATACTATTTTCAGCGCCAATGCATTTTTATCAAAAGCAGTGTATTGGCAATGGGCATTTTGCTTGCTTGCATATCACTGTTACATGAAAACCTGGAATTGATAAGGTTTGGAGCTAGAAAAAATTATGGAGTATTTTAAAATTGTGAATCTATGATAAAATAAAATACATATACTGAAGTAATTTTTATTTTAAATGTCATTTAAGTAAAAGATATTCAAAAACATAATTGAAACGTGAATTAATTGCTATTATCTTCCTCGGTTATTCTCAAAAATCTGGTGCTTATGTTGCGTGTAGCCGTTATATGTTCATTTTTGTCAATGCTCTAAATTCAATTAGCTCTCTTATACCATGACCTTTTAAGGTAAGCTTTGGGTTTACTCATTAAATATATATATCTTATCCACCTAAAGATGGTTACAATAAACACTCGCTTGAATAATAGTTTTATTCATGTGGAATACATAAACATTATCATTAGAGCTATAAGAAATCTGAGAGAACTACATGCAAGACGGTTCATAGACTTCATCTCTAGTCAACAATGACAATAGTGTTTTCTTGGAAGAAGTCTAGAAACGTGTACTAAACTAGAAGGGACACATTTTCAATTTTTGAGAGATTTGTTAGGGAGAATCTGAAACGTCATGCCTTTTCTAAATACAGTTGTTGACACATGGAAGTATAAATGGTGTATGTATTCTACATTACGCAAATATATATGTAAAATATACATATAAGGTATGTATGCAAATATACCAATTTTGTTAACTCACTGTAATCCAAACCCCATGATTCTTGATACAAAATATTTCTCATAAGGACCCTGAAATTTTTTTATTAGATGCTATCACTTATTAGTCTGGAACTGACGTATTATGAAAACTTTTTGAAGAAAAAGGATTACTGATAACGTACTTTTCCGAAAGCTTTCAGTAAATCGCAAAGGGGTATTTACGATCCTTTAATATTACAAAAAGTAGGACGTAAGCGTAGAATTTCAAATAATCCAAAATTATTCTTATCTTTTAGTGAAAGGTGTCATTATATTAAGGGAAAATCTAGATTATCACTTACTAAGGTCAGGAGTTGTTTTTCGTTGCATAAACAACTTTTGATAGAATCAACCAGTCAACCATATTGTAGGATACCGCAAATTTGCAATTAGGCGCTGGGGCGTCTAAAAGCAATCGTCGATTTTTGAGTCCGTGGGAGACGGGTGGTCTGTTTCGGTGCGGCGAGTAAGTAAGGGGTCTTCTTAAGTACCTCATAAAATTCAGGAATGTTTTTGTCTACATACTACATGAGTCGTTATGCAATTTACATCGAAAAGTGCATTTATACCGTGCATTTTTATACCTGCATAAATTAAATTATAGTTGAAAATTATATATAAAAAAATTCCTCAACACGACTGAAAAGATGACCAGATTCAGACTCTCAGACATACAGAAATTTATGAAATATAATTTTTGATGGGGCTTGTACTTGGGGGAGGCGTGAAATTGAGGGGCTTGTATGAGCACTCGTCGACTTTTTAGCTCGTAGACCCGGGGTGTCTAATTAAAAATTTACGGTATTGGGCTTAGCTTGTCTATATGTTTGTATAATAATAAGCGCTACCTTTTACGGAAGTCTTCAACAAGATAAAGTTTTGAATGATGATAGTGTTAACATGGTAGTGAATGAGCACTTCAATATGCACTGTTACCAAACAAGGGTTCATTAAGGAAATTTGGAGTAAATCAAAGCAAAGTTTTTTTCTTACATTTTATTTATTGCGCCTGAAAGCTCAGTGAACAAAATTGTTTTATACAACGTCACATTGTAACCAGCCAAATAGTACAAGAAAATTGTGGGACTAGCTTTATAGTGTGCATAGCATCAAAATAGAAAACTATACTTTCAAAGTGTCAGGTTTTGTTATTTTTTCATGTGTAGTTAATAAGTGGGATTTAAAATTGCATCCAATGCTGAGAAGACATCTTATGAATTTAGGCTTGTAGTAAAGTTCACATTCAAAATATTTATTATAATATCTGTAAATCTACAATTCAGTATATGAGTAAATATGATAAATTTGTTCTAACAATGTTGGTATGTAGCTCATAATACAGTATTGCGAACATCTTAACATATAATTTAAATAAAATACCCAACTCATGTATGGTAATGTATCGATGCTTTACATGATCACTTACAATTAATCTTCTACAACTCCACCTGAGTTTTCCATTTCGTTTTGAGACACTTTTGATACTCGATCAGTAAGTTGAAAACTTGGCGCGTATTTGCTTCCTCTTCCAATGTTTCTCATATTTCTTCTTGTTGAATAACGGTGGTATGAGCGCTTGATAGCCTCATGTACTTCTTTGCAGTTAAAGCAGTACGCAATTGCTACGAAGATTCCCTTTATAAACATGTGGTCATGGAATTCAGAGATAAATATTAATCTGTATCTTAAGTTTTGTTGCATTATCTGTTGAAATTTATACCTGAGTTGACCCAAAGAATGTATTCAAAGAAACGTAAAATGTCTCATACTCTCCTCCAGGATTGTAAAGAAGTAGCAAATTATTTAGACCAAGAATTGGAAACAAGAAAAGTGTTGTTTTTGCAATGGATCTGTAATAAATGATAAAAAGTAATAACTAGAAGGGTAACCTACCCATGGATGCAACTATCGGATACTATTGAAAACGATAAGCCGACAAACTAATGATGATATTGATTTTGTTTGACGACGATAAAGTGGTGTCGGCGGAGAAAGAATAAGATAAAATGCGATTTCCAACCATAGCGAGCGTCGTACGAAAAAAATTGACGATGGGGAAACGATTTACTCGTCAAGACCGTTTGAATGATGTGTCACAAGTTGCTATGTGAAAAAGTGAATGACCTCTGACCCCCGGGAGGAAGAAGTTTGCCGATTTTGCGGAAAATCAACCGCATACCATCTCAATGACCATGCAATTAGATTCCAGATGATATTGATTGTTTTTGACGACGATAACTGGTGTTTGGGACGATAAGGAAAGAAAAAATGCGATTGCCGCCAGGGAGCGTCGTACACAAAAACTGATTATGGGAAAATGATTTACTCATCAATACCGTTCGAATGATATATCACGTGCTTTATATGGCTATGTGAAAAAATTGATGACTCCTGACCCCCGGGGAAAGTGATCGACCAATTTGGCTGAAAAACAACCCCAGACCAGCTTGACCCGTGGTGCCAAATTCGTATCAATCGGTCAGGTAGTTGTCGGGTTATCGTGCGGACAGCCACACAGACACACAGACGGGCAGGTGATCGCATTAACTATCGTAATATACGATTTCAACGTATCCGATAGTTAAAAAATAGGGCAAATCGCATTGGTTTTACTGATCAATCAAAATAAATCATTGAATACAAAGATTTTCAGTACTTTATATTGGCTTACAAAACTCGAGAAAATTCCGATTGTATAGCTAAGCTTCTTCCTTTCCGCAGCACAATTCTCAATATGTTGCAAAGGAAAAGACCATTCAACTGAAAAAACATTAAATTTCAAAGCCAATCTCGTGTGGAAAATAAAATACTTGAAAGAACCATACACGCACCATCAAAGCAGTTACTGTGGGAATAAAGAGAATCCAGATTTCCTTCATTTCCGCGTATCCTTTCCAGCACTCTTCAGGGTGCCCTCTTATCATCATAGTGGCAATATAAAATGCAAGTAATACGACTGGCAAAACTACATAAAGAAATGTTCCCGTCACACAAGTCTTCTTGCAATGTATAAATAGCTTAGTACAGTCATGTCTGACATTACCCCATCCAATGAAATAGTAAAGCCTAAATTTCTTTCTGCTTTCACTCTCGAACACATTGGTTGTCAGCTTTCCATTGAGATACATGCCTTGTACTAGCATCCAACAGACTGATGTCACAGTTGTGTACAGATGAGCACTCACAACCGCCTTACAAAGCAGATCCTTTATGAATGCGAATGAAAAAGAAATATTTATTCCTCTTTGTACTTTTGTACACAAACTTTTCACGCATGTAAGCAGATAATGTTAATTTACAATATCTCGGTAGCTGCTCTCCCGTCCTAGAACGTGTGGTTCAGTAATGACCAAAAGTATAATAAAACGGAGGACAAGTGCAAGCATCAGATGAACATGAATTGTGACACGCTCAGTCCATACTCTCCTGCACAAGTTTCACGAAGTAAAATTAAGGAATCATGGAAACTTACAATTTGAACAAATTCATTTATATCTTGGTAGATACATTATAACTAAGCTATATATTACATTACCGAAAACTACAAAATGTTATCAGTGCTGAGCCAAGACAAAGTAATGACAAAATTGAACCAATGAACACCATGTACTGCACAAACACTACCAGCTTGTCTTCACTAACTTGTGATTAAAAGGAAAATAATTTTTAAAACCACTTTCCTCTGAAACGATTTAGGAGAAATAGCGTCGTAACTGAAATGGACTCACGCGACCGATTTCCCCGTCACTTTCATACTCGAGTAGAGACTTCGCGCATTCCTCATAATTCGTACGGAATCCTCTATACCATGTACCATTTTCGAGGCAAACTCTAATTGCGTTTCCTATAAATCGCGAGAATTTTTTACGAGTTTAGTTGACTTACAAAAGGTAATATATAGGTAATAGTTGGTTGGGATTAACGTAACCTTGCAAGTAGGATGCATACTGAGGATGTGTATCCCAAAATACGTGTGAACAAGGCTTAGTAATACTTTCCCCGGCTGGAATAGGTGGCCAGCAATGAATATGATCCCATGTGGCGTTGCAGTATAATTCTTGAAAAACCATAAACTTTTTACAACTTCGTTCAAATTATTTTGCAAATTTTTTTTCACCCATTCATTTTATAGTTCTCACCTTTTTCCGTATAAATTTTTTCGTAGTCGAGCCACATGTCGAGTAGGCAACGTTTTCCATCTTCTGATTGAAGCCGAAGTAATTCTGATTTTTGCCAGTCGCTTAGGGCTTCAGAAAGATTTGCTATTTCATTTTTTTCAACATTAATCGCTAAGGTTTCAAGCCCTTTGATTTCTTCAGCTTGTGTGAAGTTTGTGGACTCAATACCAGTGTCATTGGTATTTGCCATCGTAAAAAATTTGGAACAATGCAGTTTCCACTAAACTTAACTCTTACCAATCTTGACTAATGAATCTGCCCTACGCCAATATGTAAAATATTATGTAATGTACAATAATTTAATAATATATTTTATATACGGTTTTGTAAAATATGCAGCTACTTTGACATTTGCAAAAAGTAAAACTAGGTTTTAAAAAGCCGTTTTCAAATTTCCCCAGTGGAAAAAAAAGTAGAGAGAAACTCATAGCAAGAAATTGTAAACGCAGGAGAGCTGAGAAATCTAGCTGTTGCCACACCAGGAAGCAAATCTCTTCTGCCCAAAAACTCGAAACATAAATGCGAGATAAAGTGGAGAAAGCATGCAACTTTTCCACATTCAGTCTTCGTCCTCGCAGATCACAGTCATACAAGTCAGAGTGGTTTTAATGCAACTTGAGCATGTCGTACAGCGTAATTTCTATTATGTATTATTTACCTGTTCATTTATCATTCTTTACAAATGCTTGAAACATAAATGACTGCTGAAAATGAGAAACCTCTTGTTCATTTACTTTCCTCATTCACGAGGTAGCACAGCTTTTTATGACTTTTTATTTGCAAACTGCAGATTGGACATTACTTTTTTGCATGAAAAATATTTTCATGAAGTCCGGAGAGATATCGAAATGTGAATTCGATTTATTTATTTAGTATTGAAGCCACTTTTACGGGGTTCCGGACTATCTTTCTACGACACATTTTCTCCGGTCATCGTTTTCATAGGACAATCCTTCCATGGACCATTTTTCCATAGGACAGATTTCCCAAATGACAATGTTTGCATATGACAAAATTTCCTTATGACAATTTTTTCACGGATAAATTTTCTAGTAGCACAATATTTCTTACGGACATTTTTTCCAGAGGACTATCTTTCCAGAGGACAATTTTGTTTCCGGACAGTTTTTTCAGGCCTATCCACAAGTGAAAAGAACAACAAGAGTATCAGATGATGGGTCGGGGTCATAAGATGAATATTAGTTTGTTGGAATATCTATGCCATCAACATGTTAATATGTCTTTTCGAACACCATTCTGTGTTGGTAAATTTTCCATCTTATGCCACAGATCCATTATCCGACACTGTACTTATTGTTTTCACTTCTGGATAGGTCTGGAAAAACTGTCTGGAAGCAAAATTGTCCTCTGAAAAGATAGTCTATGTAAAGGCTGCCCTCTGGAAAAATGTCCGTAAGAAATATTGTCGTACTAGAAAATTTGTCTGTGGAAAATTTGTCCTAAGGAACTTTTGTTCTATGGAAACATTGTCCTCTGGAAAATCTGTCCCATGGAAAAGTTGTCCTATGGAAAGAATGGCCGGGGAAAAAGTGTCAGAGGAAAACTTTGTAGTGCAAAAATTGTCACCAAGCCCTTTTACGTTGCCAAACTATGTTGTAATTAAATACCCCAATTTGAAGGATCAAACCTTCATATTTATTTCCTTGACTGACCCAAACCATTAAAACTTGAAATTCTAATGAATTTGTATATGTATGAATGAAATTGGTTTTCTTGGCATTTTAAGGACACAAGTCTTAAAGAGTAGCACGAGATCCAGTTCTTGATTAGTGTAAAGAATTAAACCAATAATAAGACGTTATTTCATTTAACATTTGCTATGGGATTGGTTGATTATTAAGCGCGTTACATTATGGGTGTCAGGTATGCATTTCCAATAGACAAAATTGTGAAATTTGAGAGTTAATATAATTAAAAATAATCACGTGGTTACTGGTGTAGGTAATTCATGCTAAAAAGACATATTTTTTACTGGAAGTCATCCTATAAGCACAGCTGCGTATTGTGCCGCTTTGTATCTTGAAAGTAACACACGCCGTTATCCACAGCAGCATTGCAAAATTCAACCTCTGCAAAAAAGTACTCGTTTACGTTTGACGCCTTGTACATGCCTACCACCTAGTCAAATCCATTATTGTTTTGTTTCTGCCAAAACGATACCCACTATTTGAGTCTATTTTTTAATTTCATAGTTTTTTGAATGACAACACATATTTGTATGAACCTCCTTGTCTTAATTCAACTCAATTAAACCTGTTTATTGGGGAGCACACAATTTCCAAATACTACTTTGAAAAACAGATTACTAATTCCAGCCCTTTGTCATTCAAATGATAATATGAGAATGTAAATACCTGATGAACACATGCAACAATGATAATTAGTGGTTAGGGCAGATTTGCATTGGTTTCAAGGAATTTGTAGTTGTTCCGTTAGTTCAACGAATTCCAAACGTAGGAAGGGTAATAACTTATTACTAATAAGAAACCAATATTATTATCGATTTTCGTAAAATTAGCAAACGTCTGGGAATGGTAAGTTAAGCCTAGCATTCACCAGTATGCAGGGAATTTTTTTGGAATCTGCAGTTGGGTCCATATAAATGGACAAATATAAATGGATAACAGGTTCCTCCACATTGAAATAAAAAACAAACAACTTTTAGTGCTAAAGCACGTATTATTATTATAAGCCGTACCTTTCTCTCTTACGACGATTGGTACAAATCATGTACCAAGTCAATGATTAACAGAGAACGAGGAAAAATGCAAGAAAAATGAGAAAATATGTATGCAAATATGCACGAAAAATCGGCAAAATAGGACA
>JAQIXX010007349.1:0-10951 GCA_034700605.1 Willowsia nigromaculata | reverse complement strand
TTTTGCCAAATTTTTGTGCATATTTGCATGCATATTTTCTCAGATTTCGTGCATATTTCCTCGTTCTCTGTTAATAACAAATAACTTTTTCATATCGCAAATGCAAAAACCGCATAATATAATTAGTCAACAAAAACCATGTATAAATTTTAGTGATAGACAAATCCAGTAATTTAGTTGTTCTTTGTAAAGTTGTACTAATAATATTGTTCGCCGTCACTAGATCCACTGATCAAATAAACATTTACATTGAGTAGCCTACATTGAATATTTAAATGTATGTATTTTGTAATATGTATTTTGAAGCAGTAATATCACTACAAAAAGCATGTTTTCTTATAACTGGAATATGTCTGTAATTCCGTAAGTCAAATTAATTCAATTCAAAAAAGCTTCTTCGTGGTTTTGAGGTCAAACACTTCGGTTTAGGATTTTGCTGTTAAAGTTAGATTTTGTGGTTTCTAGCATGCTGGTTATTGACAACATTAGATGCTGCGGAAAATTTCAAATCTCAATTTATTGTTAGTTTTATCGCCAAATAGACCAAATAAAATTGCGATACTTCTATCAACACTTCTATCAACCCTGGGAACAAATCTTTTTCCAGCAAACTTAAGCTTTGATTCGTAATTATCAAGGATGTTCCTCGAATATTACAAATATATACTGATTCTTCCCCTGAGTTACTTAATTCTACTGAGTATTTTACCTTCTAACAATGCTGAAGTTTATCCTCACATTTTGGATCTTGATAAATTCGAATGGAAAAAGTTTTCTCTCCCAAATGACAAGCAAAGAGCGTATATAGTGGACTCCTCGTATTCAGGGGAAGGTACTTCGATTGAATGTCAAGCCACATTCCCAGTTCAATGGAATGTAACCGGATCATTTACCGCTTCTGATGTAAGAGTTTATGGACCCGTTTTAGAAAAGAGTGGTACGTTTTTTCGCATTTTTAATCGTATGAAAAAATTAAGTGGGGCTTCTCTGCGAGTTGCATGTGAGATGATTAAAAACCCAGAAATATTCGATGAAGTATATTTGTTTGTGCGGAGTCGCTCAAACAAGCTCTTAGCTTTATCCAACAATGCATCAGTTATATCTATTAAAGATAGCAAAATTATTCCTTGTGCGACGTATACTCCTAGGACTATTGTACATCTGTATTCTATAAACTCAAACGTAAGGGGCTAAAAATGATTTTGCCATAACCTATGCGTAGCTATCAAATTCCAAGCTACAATAATGAGTATTCTATCTGCTTTCTAGGGAGAAGAAATGCTCGTCAGCAAGACGGACCATTCACTGCAATATCACCCTGCTGAAGGGTTCCGATCCAACCACCCATTCAATGGAACTTACGTTTGCAGACAAAACGATTCCTTTGTAATAATAAACTCCACATTATCTGCCCGTGAAGAAAATCAGTATAGTCCAAACTCAGACATTGTATGGAGTTTTGATGAAAACGCTGTCATACTAGAGTGCCAGTCAAATTCAGAAAAAACTGTTCAAATATTAGTTAATCAGTCACAAGTTAAATTTTTATCGTTAGATATAGACCATTACAAGAAGAATCCTTGGTGGCCAAGGGATCAAACTGTCAATGCAAATCTTAGCATTTACAAACTAAATATTACTGAAGACACTGAAGTTCATCCCACCATGAAAAGAATTATAATAACCTGCGAACTAAATACGTTAGGTGTATCGAATATCAAACTAAAAGCTAGTTGCTGGAAATATTCATCATACACTGGCAAATCAGTTACAATCAAGGAATGGGAAATCCAGTTCATTAAGACACCAAAGCTAGAACTCAATAATTATGCAAGGGAGATACAGTGTGGTGTGCCAGGCAAAATAATTGAGGCGAAATCAATTAATTGTAGAAATAGCATGGAATGCAGTTTCTTGCGATCACATTTTAGAAAACACGTCGTTGAAATAAGTTTTCAGACACAAGACAGCGAAAGAGTTCCGTTGGCCTATGTTCTGGGAGAACCAAGAAAATGTGGGGTGATGCAATATTACCATAATTTTGGATGCGTCAGTTTGCCCTACACGCATTTTAACGGCATGGTCAGGTGCGGAGTAGACGGGGTTGAAAAGGATTGGGAGTTTTTTGAGTCTTTAGATAATCGAAAATGTAAGTTTTAAAAGGTTATATAGCTTTTACTATGTTGTGAAATAATTATGTTATTAGAGTTTATAAACAAACTCTTAGATACAGACTGGAAACAGGCACCAAGGAAGGAGCTACTACGAATGGATGAAGTGCCTTCTATCCTATATACCAACAGCACTAGTGAATTCATCTGCGATGCTGTTGAGTATCTGTTTGCTAAAAGAATGTTTTTTCAAATAGAGTTTAAAAATAAATCTGTAGTTCATCTTCGGGACGAGAACAAATCTCTGAACTATTATCATACAAGAGCAACGAATGAATCAATATCTATGTCTATTGGTTTCTGGCATCCTAGGGTAATTAAAAATTTAAATACCGTAGGAGTTTTGAAGATCAGGCTACCTATAGATGCAGTCGGAATACACTGCACCGTATTCCTATGGAACACAACTGATGAGGTCACCGTTTCGCGAAAATTTGAGACACGACGTAAGATGAACTTGATTTTATAATTTAAAAACTTTAAAAAAGTACGTTAATTCATGAACTATTCAAAATTTGTTTTTTTATTGTTCACAATGTAGATCTCATGGAACCTAATCGATTAGGAGAATATAAAAAACACAATTTTTTTTATATTGGTGAATCAAATCGTCGATTAACCTGTTCAGTAAAAGGTGAACCTGAAGTAAATTACACTTGGAGTTTCAACAATATATCAGTGCCAGATAAATTTCCAGAAATTAAAACAAGCCTTGGCGCTGGTGGGGAAAGCAATATAGAGTTCCCTGTTATAGATGATTTCGCACAAAAAACGTACTCGGGGATATTTAAATGCTTAGCAAAAAACGGATTAGGAACTGTGGAAACTTTGTTTCAAGTAGAAATTCTAGGTCAATACATTACATTTTCTCATCTGAATTTAATAAGACTTATAACAACACCGATTTACTCTTAGAGTTTCATTTGAATATTAGATACACCAGACGGCAGAAGGAATGCGATATATATCTCAGCAGCCGCCATTGGAACTTTCATATTTTTAATTGTGACTGTTCTTTTGGCTCATTATATGAGAAAGTACAAAAACGCCGAGCACTTATTAAGAAACTTAACTGACTCAGAAGTTCAAGAGTTTTTTGACGGACGACCAGATTTAGTGGATCAAGAAGAAAACATTGAGATGATTGAAAATATGCCATATAACAATAATTTTGAAATTCCTTTCGACGACATTGAATTTGGTACAAAATATAGATTAAATTTTATGAGAACAGTCAAGAACTTTACTTTTGTAGAATCAGCTATGTATGTTTTGGTAATTTATAGATTGTTCAGAAAATAGTATTCTGGGCTCCGGTGAGTTTGGTTTTGTTGTAAGAGGACTGATAATCTCAAAACAAATGCCGGTGGCTCTAAAAATATCAAAAACGTCGACAGATGTGACCGTCTTTAAATCTTTGCTATCCGAGATAAAAATAATGGCATATATTGGTACTCATGAAAATGTTATGTGCTTGGTTGGAGTATGTACAGAAAACATCAGAACTCGTAAGTACTAACTGGTTTTATGGATAATGTATGGAAAAATTACACTTTAATATTTTTTAACATTAAAAATTAGGCTCCGTTTATATCGCCACTGAAATTTGTGAGTTTGGAAGTCTAAAAAAATTCCTTGGAAAATCCAAAACATCGTTTATCAACTTAATAAATGAAAACAATAAAATTGATAAGAAAAGAAGTAATGACAGTCCGTTCGAGCAGACACTAACTACAATGGACCTCATCAAGTTTTCAGCGCATATAGCAAATGGAATGGAGTATTTGGCATGCAAATCAGTAATTTTTGAACAGTGATAAGATTAATATGCTAAAATATGCAACAATTTACTAAATTTTAATTTAACATTGTTATTATATTATATTATCTAAATGCTAATTTTACATTTAGGTTATTCACGCTGACTTGGCCACACGAAATGTATTGGTTACGCGAGAGAAAATTGCAAAGATTTCGGATTTTGGTTTGAGTAAGCGACTGTATGAAAGCATTAATTATGTGAAAAAATCAAAGGTAATCTTTTCAGCTTGCTTTGCAGGCATAAAATGCACATTGCTTCTAAATATATGGGTTTATGAAAGAAAAATTTTCCCTGATTTTCATTTACAGACGCCTTTACCTTGGCGCTGGATGGCCTTAGAATCTCTAAAGTCGTTAACATTTTCATCTATGTCTGATGTATGGGCTTATGGAGTCACACTCTATGAAATATTTACCCTGGGAGATGCTCCTTATCCTAATGAAAATTGGAGTGATGAATTTGTGGCAAGATTGGATAATGGAATGCGAATGGGAAGACCACGCTACAGCACACAGGAAATGTATGAAGACAAACAACCAAACCACATTTTTACAAATAATTGGTTGTGGTAAATATTATGCTCATAACCTTTTAATTAAACAGATATTCTAAAATTGTGGCATGTTGGGAGAAGGAGCCGGAGCTCCGACCAACGTTTACAGTACTTCGTGATTTCTTTGAAAAACTAATTGTTGAGTTGGATCAACTCACCACAGGAAATGCAGAAACCACACTTCCAAAATCAAATATTCACCAAAGTGCTTCATATAAAGAGCATGACAATGAAAGCCAACCTGGTTGTATTGCGTATGAAAATGACCGCATTCATCACCCATTGGAAAATGGTTTCGTGTATGAAAATCAGAAATAGCTTTTAAAATGTAAAAAGATACTTATTATATTCAGGTCTTATTGTTTAGGAAGCAACGAAAACTGTATATTTAGTAGTTTACGTCATAGTTAAATTGTCAGAACAAGCAAATTTTTAAGTACTGACATAGCGTTTTAATCATATCTCGTACAAGCATTATATACATTTTGAAATCATCCTGAGCGATTCGGGAATCACTTAAATAATAAATTCATTCAAACTCTCACGAGTTTCAGCCTTCCCTGCAGAATTACATCGTACACAATAGGTAAACATAGCCCTTTTGGTAGGCAAGTGGGTAGGAAGACCCCGTAGAATTTGGAACTAAATAATTAGGCGGAAAATTAATTACAAGAAGTGGCATTCTTTTTAAATTAATTTATTATGCGAAATGTATCTTGCGTTTACTAATTCATTTAAGTACGTGGTAAGAACATTAACATTTTGCTTTTCCAAACATTTATATTTGATAAGAGAGCACAAAAACATTTTTGGAAAGAGATAATTTTAAATCACATTACACTTAAACTAAATCATTTAAAATGCAACAAAATATTGAATTGTACAATAGAGAGGTACAGAAAACTTGTAACTCTCATATAAAATTTTATATTAGGTGATCATAAAAACACAGCAAAGCACACGGGAAGTTGAATCTTAAATGCTATTTGCACTTGATTAAAAATATAACTACGTACATAACAGAAATCATTCTGATTGTTTTACTTCCCAAGACTAACGGTGTTGTTACATTGTTCATGATACCTACAGTGCATTTTATTCTTTATACTGTAACTGTACATAAAATTTTATTAAACTAATGCCACAAAGATTGTTGATATGTTATCGTAAATGATACCACACAACAATATCTTTTTACTAAACTTCGGGTTTTAATGACTGTTGTAGCATTTTCCTCAGATTTATCTGAGTTTGCCATTCACAGATGAATTTTACAGTTATTCCAAAAATGGTATTCCTAGCTTTTTCCAAAAAACTACTAAACAAGTCATAAATATTGTTAATATAAATTCAATATGATGTATGTATTTTGTTTACATAGGAAACATTTTAAGAAAATAGGCTTGCTTAACGTGGCTCTTTACGTTAATACATATCGTATAATTATTGTGTGATTTAGGCGATAACGTTACTTGGTCATTTGCCCTCTTTAATGTTGTTACAAATTTGTCTATATCTATATAACGAATTCGCGATAGAGAACAAAACAAAAAGAACAAAAGGGTTGTTGACATGAGTAAAATTTGAAAAAGAACGTAGCTATCTAAAGCAGAACATATTGAATGTGGTGGCATTTTCAAATAAATTGAAATGAGTCAAAGCATCACGTGTCTATTGTACGGAAGAAAGGATTTAGTTACGGTGAATGAATTTTAATCATATTAATTCCAGCGTATGGGGAAAGCTTAAACTGCAGGTAATGTGAATACCATGATCTTTAAATCCTTAGAGATATATGTATACATATGTTGTGAAAAAGCATGGATACACAAAACAGAAATATATTTTGTAAGCAGAAAAGTTAACGCGTTACTCATGGATTATGGAAATTATAGATAACGAATAGATAGTTTCTACAGGGTTTATTTATAAAAAACCAATGAAATATTCCTCTTGTTATAACTGTTTGAGTTTAGAATTAATTCACCAATCTTTGAGAAAATACCTTGTTCTGATTGTTTAATTTTAATGGTGCATTCAAACAAGTGGTAATTTTTGTTTTTTGCCTTTCCTAAGTTATAATTTTACATTTTGTAAATTTTGTAAAATATTAGCTTTATTTCGTGATTGGCAGAAAACGTGGACTTTGGTATAATAAACCACTTTATCTTACGATTAGCATAGTATCTACCTCCAAAAGATATTGTTGTATGGTTGCTCTCGTCTCCAAAATAAATGATTAGATAATACACCAATTGTGTTAATGCATGAGAAATATAGTGAAGGAAAATGATAATTTCGTAAGTTCTTACATCATTTATTTATTTCTACCAGATATAAAGAATAACCAATTTGCAATGCGTATACATCCAATATCTGAAAACAATACTGACAATATTGTAGATGCCAACAACTATACCTAACTTGTAAACATAGAGGATAAACAAAGGAGCAGATATTTGAATAAAATATCTACAAATATCAAGCAGTTGACGTACACGCGTACGCTTTCAATTTACTTTTGAAAACACTAAAACATCTGGCCTTCAAATATTGCTTGTTGTAACATACTGTTATGCATACAACGCAGCTTCTCGATAAGCCTTTTAAATACATTCCCTAATCTACCAGAGGCGGTAAATAAAACTTCAGACCATTCTTAAAGAAAATTGATGATCTGTTGGGTAATCAACTGGTTGGAGAAAACCGTGAAAACTTTCATGCAATATGACGTGGATTTGAAGCATAATGCGCCCGTTAAGGTTTTAAGCGTCTACGTGCATACATGTAAACCTTGATATGGCGCAAACGAGGTCCGTTATTCCAAAACATCTTTTCGCAAAATATATGCAACGGAAAGCCTGCTCACATTTAGAGACAGATTTGAAAAATATATTACACATGGCCATCGAGTAAATTTATGTATATTAAGGAGTTATTCAAATTTTTTTTCAGAAACAACATTTTCTCAAGAATATTTCTCAAGTGAACATGCATGACAATCAATTGTAAGTAAATACAAAGAATTATATAATTTAGAAGCAAATGGTTTGATTATTGGGCATTCAACAATCTGACAGTCAAAACCAGCATATAAAGTTTTATTGATACTTGTTTCTGAGACAAATTGTGACTGAACAAATAATCTTCTTCTCAAAACTACTTACAGAGTTTTTTGTCTAATTCTGCAAACATTTTCAGAGACACGCCACACTCACCTTAAGAGATAAAGATGTATGATGGGCTAAACATGATATTGTCCTACATTTTTATCAATTACATTCTGTCCTCCCATGGTAATGTATTTCTCTTAATACATAAGATTTATTGAAAGAGTCCTCTATAAAGGTATGCATAAATTTGCAAACCCTTAAGTCTTAACTGATCGAACTAATATTTTTATAGGAATATTTCTATGACTTCTTCCCACTTTATGCAAGTTGATTCAGAAATATATTATGATTGTAATTTAAAAGGCTAAAAAATATGAATAATATTTTCTAGTACCCACAAAATAAAGTACTAATGCAACAGTTTCCAACATGTTTTTTAAATCTACGATCATCAATTTTCAACCACTTCTGTTACTTTATACTCTGATACAATCATATTGTGAAAGTTTCAGCAGCATTCCCGTTCTCAAGAACAGCCTTCAAAAATTAATTTTTGCATTAAGTTCTAGCAATCATGACCTTTTCTTTGTATCGTTTCTTTGGAAAAACTGTGATTTGCAATTAAACTTTGCTAGTTTTGTAATATTTGATTCGTACATTAACTCATCAGTCAACCTTAACTTTCCACATAAACAACAGCATCCTTTTCACACCATAATAACAGACGAGAAAGGGAATGTAGACCCACTTGTACGTTTCGAAATGCAGCCTTCCACAGTATTTATTGCAATACCAGAGGATAAAATACACAAAGACAATTTCAGTGGAAAAAAGTATTTCACCCAAAAACAAATAAATTGGCCTTCCGTGAAAATAGTTCTTTACCCTTTCCAAACAAACGAACAGTTCCTTATAAAGTACACGTTTCTATGCAATGGTTATTACAACGAGATTTTAAGCAATGGATTTTTCGTTCAAATGTCCCTTAATAATCCCGTACAACTACGTCGACACGCTTTTCAACTTAGAAACAAAAGAAAAGTAGATGTCCCTGCCTACGCACGATATCAGACATATTTCGAGTATTTCTCGAGTGATACATTAGCATGTTGGGAGTTACTTTTCACAAGTTATTTCTGGGTCTGTAATCAAGAAATGATGTGTAGTGCTTTGCTACACGCATATCACAACATGACTGTCAATATGATGAATGACAATGATCCAGTAAGTAGGGAAATAGTGAATCCTAGGAATGCAGGTCAATATATGATTACTAACATTCTCTACGACAAGTATGACCACTCATATAAATACAACTTTCCACATATGTCTGCATTTCAATTTAGAAAAAGAACGAATCATAAATTGATTTACTGATTTGTGGAAAAGAAAGGCATCCAAACTTATGCACTCGGGATTAACTATGGAACATGGACGAATCCTTTTAACTTGGATGTCTGGGGACTTCTTTTATAAACAATTGTAGCAATTACAGTTTTTGAATCACTGTAAGGGCTGAGTTTCTTTAAAATTCAAAACTTCATAGAGGCCTTTTGAGTTTTAATTGGAGCAACTTCCTCATAGTACATTTCCAGGTGGACACTGCACATTCAACTAACACTAGTGGGAATGTTTGTATGGAATTTGTACGGCAATGAGATCACAAGTGGACTAACGATTCCGAATCCACCCAAGGCGTTTGATTCATTGAGGGAAATGCTGATGTTTGGCTATACAATATTATGGCCACATTGCGAATGGGAAAATCCAGTTGACAAATATTATGACTTCTTCAAAGAAAAAGGATTACTCGATATTCTCAACAATAGCTTTCATGTTCTGAACAAATCTTACACTTTGCCAGAATGGGCAAGCTTTGCTACCAAAAATTACGCCACTATACAAACCTTTGACGTTGAAGGTACCACTCAGCAATACAAAAATATAATTTAAAATGATCTAAACTTTCAAAATACAGAGTACTACATTTTACCAGAGACTTTCAGACAACAACGGTTTAATCCCAAATTTACACAATGAATCGAGTGTGGGTATTTGACACGTTGCAACGAGTTGTTGGAAATGGGCTGGTCAATAAGTGGAATGATTGATCTTTGATATCTATTAGATATTCCAGTGGATTTTCTGTTGAGGATAAAAATCCTAACAAGCCGGTTCCAGACCAATATCAAATTCAGAATGTGTTGGTTGTTGTAGTTTTGCAAGGAATTACTTTTCTGCTAAGCTTTGTAACGTTTTTGCTCGAGTGTTTATGCAAGCTAAAAATAATACATTGGGGATTGTAGCGTCATCAAAATGAAGATTTGTGCTTTGGATGTCAATTTTGCTGGTGATTTGAACATTAGAATCTACAACCACAATAACAAGCAAACAATTTAAATTACTGTGAGCTATTTGGGTTTAAATAGACATGTAGTTTGGATGAATGTGGGTGAATTTCGATAAATTCTCTATGCTGCAAAATGGCATGACTAATTGTAATATTTTCTGGTTTTTGAGCATATGTACATATTCCAAAGTTTTGGGAAGTATAAAGTCAAATGTTATATTTTACTCGTAAGAAATCTTTATTTTGGTTATCATCAAATGTACACAAGTTAAGTATGTAATTGAAATACTTCAAGATTTTAGGGTAGTGTAGTGCCAAATTCTACTATACTATACAAGTAACTCTACTAACCGCATTTCATTTAATCAAATCAAAATATTACATAAACATAGACTCATGCATTTTCTTTGGCTTATTTCTCTGGGTGCCGGCTCTTAATTGACCGTTTCTTTGGCCCCTAAAGCTTAAAAATAGCAAATAGGTGACGATTCCGGAATATTAGATTAGGAAACCTACTTCTTGTTATACCTTCATGTTGTACTAGCTGTACAACAGACTTCTATCTTTTACGTGTTCAAATTTTTTTAAAAAACCTATTACCTCAAAGAAAAACGAAATGCTAAATGTCTAGAAATGTTAAAATTTTCATATTAAACTCAAATTGTAGGTCAACACTGATACATGTGCATCCAATTTTTAAAGTTTGAAACAAAAGTTACTTTAAATTGAAATAGTAAAGAAATAACATATGCATACCTGTACCATCATCATCTTAACGTTTTGGATGAATAACTTTTCGTACTTCAAGTTTCATAAATCGTGGGAAGTACACTTGACCTCCAGAATCGTGTAGTGGTGGGCTAATTAAAAGGCTTAATTAGCTTTGTAAAGGCTTTGAAACACGATAAAGTAATCGATTATTTGTATAAATGGTGTAACGGT
>JAQIXX010007348.1:0-10951 GCA_034700605.1 Willowsia nigromaculata | reverse complement strand
CCAATTCACTGTCCTTAAAATTCGTTTCCAGATTTTCCGCATTGCAGAAAATCTGGAAACGAATTTTAAGGACAGTGGAACTCCAATTCACTGATTGAACAATGCTTTCCGACAACTGCGCAGGTGAAAGTTCTCAGAAGGAATGGTAACATGGTAAGTTTTCAACTTATGTAAATGAAGTACGTACTAGACTAGATACATACATATATAATATTTTCACTAATTTTGAATTATGAATTACCAATCAATTTTTGTATTGAGCGAAGTCTCTAATGACAAATGAATTACTGATTGTTTCCTACTCTATTGTGTTTTATGTACTTTAATTCTAAGATGCTCATTAGCTCAATATAAATACTAATGTACTTATTCTGCTCTAGCGTAATTTGATTTTGGTATATTATGCTGATTAAAATGCAAGTGCTATAATAATATACGCTTCTTTCTACTTTTTGTGTATTTTATTTGTTTAAAAAAATGATGGTATCTTGAATTCGATAATTTGGGTTTTCAGGCTTTGTAGCAATTTCTGATTTTGTTTTCTATAGTATTTTCTACAATAATATCTTTCATTCTTACAGTCATAAAAATGACTTTTACTATAATTATGAGAAAGTTATCAGAATTTAACAAAGAACTTTAATTTTTAAAAAAATTTAAAACTTCAAACTTTAAAAAAGGTAATGTATGGCATATACATAATATGTATGACTGGTTAAAAAACTGACAAAAATCATAGATTCTTTTCATACCAATTTTCACATGAAGCAAACCTAAAAAATCTGGGGTACAACTCTTATTAACTTGCGATTGCAAAAAGCAAGTTATTCAGAATGTTCGCGGTGTCTGTCCGTCCGTCCATCTGTCCGTGTACACGATAACTTCCGAACGGAAGCGAATTTTCAAACTCTGATTTTTGCAACGTGTTACTGAGCACCTTAGCTTGGATGAATTCGAAGATGGGCACTAACGGTCAACGGCAACCGTTAAAAACCGTTATAACGGTCATTTTTAGCCTAATCAACATAGGGCATGTGGGTGCTCATTCGAAAGCATTTTCATCACTTATCATTTTCCATGCAAACTTTTTTCAAAATTTGTAACGGTTTGGCCGTTATAGCGCTTTCAAAAATTATCAGCGTTTTGGCTCTCCTGTCTAAACGCTTGCGAATTTTTGAATTCAGTTTTTTGCAATGGGTTACTGGTCACCTGATCTACGTGAGGTTTTTATACGACAGCAAATGGTCAACGGAAACCGTTAAAAACCGTTATAACGGTCATTTTTAGCTTAATCAACATGGTCTTATTTTGCCCTATTTCCTTTCTTTCAGCATAATGAAAGCATATTCATAATTTTTGCTTCAAAATAGTCGCAAGTTCTCTACATCCTGTTGTCAGGTTTATTTAAAAGTGCATGTCCTCGCAGCATAAACCTTCACAGTAAATGTAATTGACAGGCCATGAACAACTACATTTTTTACGAGCAACAATCAGAGAGTTTTGCTCGTTTCATTTACAGGCACTGACAGATTATTTTTCTTGTCGAGTCGAGATTCATTCATATTTAAAAAACAGTACATAAAATAATGTAAACGTTGGTAGTTTGAAAAAAATGTAATTTCCCAATTTATGAGGAAATATGAAGTACGACGACATCAGAAAGCTATATATAATATGTCTCATACATATGTATATCTCAAGAAAACCTCAATGTTTTACAGGTTTCTTTTGTAAGTTAAGTACAGACCGTCATATAATGAAGAAAACAAGCATTAGAAAATAAGAGCACGTTGAAAATCTATAAATAGGTTTGTTTTCAAGAACACCACGTATTATTCCTTACCCGTTTTTTCATATTCGCAGCCGTTTTCTTGCCACGCTGTTGTCTCAGAGTTCTTTCACATGTACATGGTTAAAAATATATTCACTTGGCTGATCTGAAGACACACCACTCACCTACTCTACTACCACCAATATGATGTCCTCCGAATATTATATTTTGTTACGGGTGCCAGTGAGAAAAATGTGTGCAATGATGAGCGAACTTTTTCCGTACATCTTCCTTCACTTACGATCGTGATGCTACTCAAAAAAAGCTCAGCTTAGAACGACTATCAGGATTAACCAATTCTCTACTACTTCAAATGATCTTCTTCTCTTCTTATTGTAGTGGTGCATAATATGATTCAGCTTTTTATTGCTGTTGTAAAGCTATGTATGAAGATTTTTCTTGCACTGTCGACAATACAAGAAACCATGTCCCACGTCGGCAATTACATTCGTATAGTACATGTGTACTCATGTAAGTACTACTCACGTATATGTAAAGATACTTGAGCCATACACAAAAATACATGTTTTCTTCTCTTTCTTAAGAATAATTTTGCTTTCCTGGTTTTCATATTTGCGATGGAAAGGACCAAAAGGGAAATGTCCGTATTTCTGCTGGTGCATACTAAAATAAATGAAGCCTGGCTAATCGTGAGTGAGCAACTCAGGAGAATCCTCATCATCATATCCTTACTAACCAACTTGTGTCTAATACTACTGCCTTACTTTCTTAGCCGAAGAACAAATGTTCATGGGCAATAACTCCCTGACATGTCTTCGTAAATCTCTCGTTTTCCTTTAAAGTTTGAAATGATTTTTTTGAATATACTTGTGCACATCCGTGCTGTTATTAGTGTAGTAGAGTCAGTTAAGCATCATCATCAAGGAGCATGTGGCTTCTTAGCTTTCTCTTCGTCGTCTCAACTCATGCATCTATATATACGTATAATTATAGATCTGTGCATAGATCCATGGGATGAGAATGTAGCATTTTTGTATCAGAAAGTAAGGTGATAGTAGAGGAAACTATAGAGGAGCGAATGCGAAGAAGAAAAAGAACATCGAATGAAAGGAACGGTTGAGCAACAACTCAACCTTTCAAATATCAACAAAACTGCTCACCATTATCACTTCGTTCACATTTTTGATCAACTTTTATAGTAGTCTATCTTGGTTCAGTCAGGCTGCTCGCTCACTCACACTACTAGAGCGACTGCTACTCTTGTAGTTGTAGAGCTGTCACCCTTTTCTTTTCCACTCGAGTATAGCATAAGTTGGAAAAAAGTAGAGCTCATCTGCAGAAATATAATATTTTATACTTTTTTTGCTCATTCCCACCGTAAGCTCGCGTCTTTCATAGGATTTTATTTTTCATATCATGATTTTTTTTAGCTTTATGTATTTTTTCTTCTATTCTTGCTGATTCTCTGTACCGATATTATCTTTATTATTTTTATTGCCCATTCTGTGGCTGTTATTGTTATGTCTTTATAAATCGCAGCACTGTTCTCATTGCATTTCTTACAAAGACTCGTTCAACAGTCTGCACACATTGTCAACAAGAGCCTTTGTTTTCTCTTTTGGAGGAGAAGAAAAAGAAAGCGTACATCTATCCAATGTTATATTGTGTGTGACGTGACGTAGTGTGATTCCTAATCTGATTTCTATCTTCTCCGACCCAGCTCATCGTAATCACCAGTCGCTATCATCAACCTACTTACATAGTAAATAATTGCAATCATCATCATTCTGTGGAGGTGCAATTTACTATAACATGCCTGCAAATCTCCCGAACTATACACAATCAGTGGGGTGTATACAACACATTCCCAAAAGCCCATTCTTCGCATAGACATCATTATCATCATCCCTACAAACTTTTATTCGAGGTATTACGGAAATAAAAAGAAGCATTTTCCCTTATGCATTACGCCATCCTCATTCGCTCCTCCTAACATTCTCTTTTTTTCACTTTTATTTCGCCAAACTTAGCAGCATTAAGCATCTTTAACAAGTTTTAGCTGTACGAAGTGAGACGCTGTATAATACATACTCTTTGCTCGTTAGTTACATCACATCATCAGTTTTTATGCATGCTCCTCTTTTGTCTTATAAACCATGATAAAGAAGGCGTATACCCAAATGTGAGTGACTACAGGGGTGCCAGTTCGGAGAGCGAAGGACATTATTACTTATGTGTATCCGGTTTGTTGTCTTCTCCTTTTCCCGACCTATATATACGACCACCGTCAAGCCACCTTACTCCCGTATCACGTTCACAAGCATTTAATCAACGGTATGGACATTCATGTACATACCTACGTCGACATTGACTACTTAAGTGAACATAATATTGTTCTCCTGCTGAAAAGGCTTTCTGATTTACTGCTAACATTATTGTTGCTGCTGCCAGTGCGATTGGGACAGAACCCAACGCAGGATAAGCTCTCGAGTTTTGTCTGTTATTTTCGTCCAACTCAAACTCTGGAGATGCATTTTATTGCAGACTGTGTAGTCCCCAATGGTATTGCCTCCGGATGTACGAAGGGAATAAAAGGTATGTGATGTGCTCAGAGCGAAAGTGTTACTCTCGGCAGTTCAGTGCAAAAACTCAACAAATAAAAATTGAAAGAATAAACAACGGTGGAGAAAGGAGAGTTAAAATGAATCATAATCTCATATAGTCAACTTATTCGTGTTGTGTTCTATGCCTTAGTACTTTATGAATAGATACGCTGTTATTACGTTGTGAAAAATTCATAGATGCAATTGTATAGTGTAAGCCAGCGGTACGGTGAGTGTTAGTGAAATACATAATGCTGCACATCACATAATATAGTTCTGGTTCTTTGGTTCAAAGAGTACAAAAAAACCCAACGCTCCAGCTTTTGGGGAAGAGTCTGAAATATTAAAACAACAAATAGCACGAGGATATGCACAACATAAATAATTTTTCACGGCTAGTCTTATTGCGATGAAAACATGAAAGTATCTGTGTTGGTAGTAGAACCCATTTCGGAGAAATAAATACGACTGCTGGAACGACGCTCTATGTAATCTAAATCGAACGAAAGTATCATTGCCATCAACTTCGTCAACGTTTGAGTTTGCAGTAAAAATAATCTAGCCCTCCTACTACATTTGTAACCAAATACTTAGCCGTGGAGGATGAAAAGGCTGAGAGTTTCTACTTGTGTACTACAAATAAATAGTACATTATCATGTGTAATGAAATTGAACCATGTAGTTTAGCGTTCTTATATTGGTTTACCTCATCAAAAGCTCGGTTGCAAGACCACATAGATCATAATATATGTAGCTTTTATAGCAGAGTGGTGCATGGTACCGAATTCACCAGCAAACATAAAAACAGAGGCAAGAATGTGATAAAGCATCTGCTTCTTCAAAGTGTGTGTTAGTGTCAGTATCTGTTGTGGGAATACCTACTTCTCAATCGTATATGCGCTTTCCTGCAACCAGGCTCAAATGTAGACACCAGACACCTTAAACTTCTAAAGCATCTTTAGTTTTGTTGACGCTTCATATTCGACGTCCTTCTTAACGCAATCTCAGTGAAAGGGAAATTGGCCGGAATCCTGTTAAATTGAAGATCTGTGTACTCAGGGAAAAGACGGCCGAGAAAGATGAAAGAGACTGTTTTGGCTCTTATGTTTGCTTAACATGTGCTCCAATCCAATTATACGTAAGTAAACTGGACGGCTTGGTCTATGATATATGTTTTATCAAGGTCGTTTCCTTCTTTAGCGGTCTTGCACTATTCCCATGTGAAATCAACGATATTAAACTTAAGGTATTTTGACCAACAAAAGGTTTTTATCACAGATTAAATGTGAAAACGTTTCTTCAAACAAGTTTTTCCTTATCCCTATGATGTCCAAATGAATTACATATTTTACAACTATGTATTCATTTTTCATTCATTCATTCCAAAAATTCATTTTGGACAAGTGAATTCATTTGAAAAAGAAGAACAAAGTTGATGCTCTCAAATAGGATAAACCAAAAGAACGTGACGTACCCGCTTTTCTAATGTTTTAATGAATTTAAAGAGTTTTATCAAATGTATCTTGATTTGTTAAACTAGAGCATTTAAGCATTGGATGTCAATTATAGTTTTAGAATTACAAAGATCAAGGAAGCTTTACCTCTCCTGCTTGTTGCACTAGAAAACCGGGATTGGGCACTTTGCTGAGAAAATGATTTGTACGAATAGAGGTAGCGCGCATACTGCTCACGTAGTTTAAGAAACAGGTAGGATTCTACGTAGTAGTACAAATGGTATACACAAGCACATGTCATAACGGCTATTTCAAGTAACTGTTATCCAACTTCAAAGAGTGGAGGATGGAACCGCAAGCACGTAGTTTTATGTTTTGATGAAAAAATTATAGACATAATAGCCGGAAGGATCAAGAGGCCGGAAGAAGCCAAGTTATAATGATCAAGAATGGAATCTTGTCGTAAAGTACCTATATCATTAGTAAGAGTTTTACTGCTTTTGAAGGAATGGAGACGCCTTAATTTTGAGCAACAAACAACAGAGCATAAGAGAAAAAATATCTTAAAATACAAGCATACAGCATTTCCTGCTACTCCAACCAAACTCCTTTCTCGACCTCATCGTTTGAGCATCGTCAAAACGTCAAAACTCACAATGTTGTTGTCACTAAAAGCAAGGATTGGTAATACTCCAGACATTAAGCGAAATTGGTCTTGTACCAACCACAACATCTAGGTTTATGAAAACAACTGGAAGACGCGCTAGTGGGATGATTATTTCTCAAATGTTACATCTACAAAAAAACACAAGAAAATGAGAGAAAAGTCACCAAAGTATTTTGGTGAAACACTAAGTAGAAATCGGTGTTCTGCGTGCTTAGCTTTATGTTGTACCTTCTCAGAGCTGCATAACAAACAATGGAAAAGGTTATCGACAGGCATATTCCCAACTACAACTGTCTGTCAAAACACATGGGACACGTAAAGATGCTATGAAGCTTTGCTGTTGAAAATGCATACGATTAGCACCGTAGATTGTCAATTGTATGATGTGGTCATGTTGACCGGGTTATCCCCGTATCCTACCATGTGACCCATGACTAATTATTATTTCCATGAAGAATTCATAACATCAAGCATAAAAACGTAAAAAAAATCGTCTTGACTTGGTAAATTTAGGGTAACGAATTACACCAGAGGGTCTCATTAAAAACATCAGACAAGAATATTGAATAACTTTGTATGTTATTCAATTTTGCAAGCACTAATGTACAAAATATGTAAGAGAATATTACGTTGTTAGTATGAAACTGTAGTTAGAGAAATGTGTTTTACCGTTAATCTTTGTTGTGTATGCTTATGAAATCCACCATTGAGGTAGAGAACGGTTTCAAGATTTTGATTTAGGACTTACTTTCACAGTACCAAACCCAAAGTATGTTGTGGATAGTCTCATAAGTTTCCTTTGTTGTTCGGCAAAAATATGTGCGAAACCTTGGCGTATGTATGTGTAACAAAAATGTATTTATAGTCCCAAATCTCAACTAATACAACTGCAGAGGGATTGAGATGGAAATAAACAATGTAAAAGCTGTTTGTATTTTATTAGGGCCACTGTGGTAATGTAGTCGACAAGATACGTGCAGTATAAAAAGTCGAAATCAGAAAAAAAAACTTTGAGCACACGAATGGGTGCTTTTACTCTGATTATTATTTGAGCCTCATGTATACCGTAGCATGAACAAAGAAAGTATTTCAATATGACCAGTCCAAAAGGTTTAAGGACACAACATTAATGTTGGTGCACGCAAGGAAAGCAAGGACTAACTGAAGCCGCCGTACCACCACATACTTTACATAGACTTTTGTACGTAAACGTTCTAAATAAGCGGCAGCCACGCAATGCACATCCAACTTTCTTTTTCGAGCACGCCACTTTCATGTTCGAACATATGCACATATACATACAGGAAGATGTGGGCATATAATATATAATGTATATAATCATAGAAGCGTGAGGCACAGAGAAAAACTAATGGCAAAGCATAATATTATCATTATAAAGAAGGGGAAGTGTAGTGAAAGTAGTCAAGTCGCCGTTTTCATTTCAACCACTAGCAGCACTTGGAGTTAACGGACTGTGCATGCATGGGTATATAGCACGAGTGAATGAATGAGTGAAAAGGAAAAAAATAGGAGTGATTTAGCGTCCGTTTTAGCTCAGTAACGTTCCGCCTGGCGCTAGTGCTTTCTTTTTGAGTTTGTCTGTGCCTATGCTACTTCTTTTTGCAATAGTAGCGAGAAAAGTGTGGCAGCCGCAGTGGAGGAGTTGAGTTCGTTGTGCAGGCCACTGTTGTAATAGTGAGAAGCAGCAGAGGACTCCCAAAATTTTGTTCCAATGCGGTAGTTTTGCCATGAACCTTGTATATTGTGTACAGCTCTTAGTAACTTACAAAGGAAGATAATACTTTCATGGCTTATAGGTATGTACATGTGTACACCCTTGATACATAGATACATATCCATGCATTATGAGCTTCGATATAGACATATTTTATGTATGTCTCGACCAAGCACATTCTTTCCCATTCTTTATCATGCATGATAGCAAAATGGTAAAACTGGAAAAGAAAGAAAATTTAGTCCTTCCTTGCGTATATGTATGTACCCGGGTTACATTTGGCTGGTTTGTATAAACTGTGCCAGTGAATAGAGGATATGCCAAATGCCCTGCTACTTATTTCGTTTTAGTTGCGGTAAAATCGTGGAAAAGGAGGCCTACTGCCGGAGCATAACTATATTTAGAGAAAGGGAGCAAAGAGAAAATGTAAGCAAAGCAACGGGAGATTCTTCCCCCAATTCTCCTTCTGTGCAGTTACTGATACTTTAGTAGTGCTCAGTTACTGCTGCCGATGGAACTGCTGGTATGTTAAGGAACGAGGGAAAATCTCTGGCTTTATAAAAAAAATCCATTGTATTCACAGTGAAAAGCAAGGAATGTAGTAGCAGTGCAAAAAGTCGCCCATGAAACTGGAACACAACAGGAAAACGAACGTCTCTCTCTTTTGCTGCTGGCAAAAAAGGCCTACTTCATATTACAGCATACGTCCGTCTTGTTTCTTCAGTATAATGACTGTTTCTGCATCATCGTATTCATGGTACTTGTATTGTTTGAGTAGTGTTTGCTGTAAACAACAACAAAGGAGGATGAGTGTATCTAAACACGAGGGAAAGTTGGAGCAAGATTCAGCAGGAATCACCACATGCACATGATACACAGAACACGTTTGCGTCTTCCATCAGCCGCAGAAGAAGTGTAAAAGGAAAATAAATAAAAGAAGAATCAGTAGCAGATACATAATATAATGTTGGTGAACACGAGACCCATATGCATCGGGAGAAAGCAGACAAGACAGTTGGAATAATGTAGTGGTGGTTTCTTGCTGTGCATAGTCGATAATGCATTCATACTGCTGCACTACTCAATATCATACAGAACAACGCTCACTCAAGGAAGAAAGCTAACTGTTTGCTCCAATGTGAAATATCTGGTGAGCTGTGAAGCAAGTTTTCTGCATAATATATTATTATTATCAAAGTGTATATCTGCAATATTTGTATAAATAAAAAGTGATCGCGAGTGAAAGTCGCATTGGTCCTCTCCAGTAGCTTACTTCACAGCTCTTCATATCTTTTCTTCTCACTCGTCATCTTTCTTATTGGCTATCAGACAGTTCACTCTTTCTCTCCTCAAGAGCGTCAGAGTGGTGGCTTGCTAAACTAACAAGAACGGTGGAATTCGCAGTAGACTAGCTGAAGAAGTTGCTTGCACAAGAAGTTTTTACACTAAAGCGAGCAGATCAACATCCAACGATTTAAGGAACCGTCTCACTCAGCCAGTCAGCAATCATTACCATCAGCTACAGGAGAAAACACAGCACAAGTTTTGACACCGTATTTGGTCTCTCTTCTGATAACGCTGCTGTAGTATCTTCAGCGAGAAGTTAAAAATGAATTTGCTCACGTAAAGACGGCCTTGTTTACATGTCTTAAAAAATAAATAACGTAGTTAGACATTAGGTTCACTTTAATTCTTCCTTGTCAAGACTTTGTCTTATAGTCTTGTCTCGTTGTCTTAATTATGGTCCTGAGTGAAAGTGAGGACCTCCTTAATATTACGTTGAATATACCAATGTGTCCGTTTTTGGCGTTTGTAGTACAGTTGCATAAATTATCTCTATTTTCGATTGAGCACTAAAAGTAAGCAAAGCTTGGAATAAACGAACGAAATGACCACGTCCAGGATATTCAATATTAGTGTGACTGCTTGGACGAAAAGGAAGTAAATTTAGGACTTCTGTTTGTTTTCTCTGTTGAGCCAGGATCGCAGAGGGTGTACAAAGACAGTAACGAAGAGAAAGAAAGAAAGTGTGCCAGTATTGAATTTCTTTCTTCTAATTTTTATTCTTTTTCATCCACTTACTTCCCAAAATTGTGCCTGTACCGTGTGTTTTCTTGAATTTCTCGCTCACAAAGAATTACATAAAAATAATATGAGTCATGTATGTAGTGAACAAGACAGTAAGTTGGTAAAGTTATAGCAGCCAACTTATTCCCTAAAGTTTCCTTGAAAAGGTACCTATATCACGTAAAACCTTTTTTATATTGGTGTATGAAGTAACGTACTTAATGTTTAAGAAATCGAATTTCACGTGAAATATGCTGGTATAGAATTAAAAACCCATATATTTCAGAAGCGTCCCGTTGTTCTAAAGCTAAGTGCTATTTGGATGCTCATGTGCTTCAAGTATTACATGCTGTAAGCGAAAGAAAATGCACTAAAGTTTTGCGAGCGCACCGTCTGTTGATAACGAGGAAAATAAATCAGGTAACCTGATAAAAAAAAGTGCCAGTGTGAGTAATTGATTAAAATTTGACGCCCCGGCTTCGCCGGGAATTAATGGTCATATTTGAACACAATAGACGCCGATATTTGAGAATTTTTGAACATATGTGTCGATATATGCCAGAGGACATATCCCATATAAAAATTAAAAACACGAAAATGTTCTATTCATCATTAGCTTTCGAATGAATACAC
>JAQIXX010007347.1:0-10955 GCA_034700605.1 Willowsia nigromaculata | reverse complement strand
AATTATTTTAAAGAAAGGAAACATTTTTTATAAAATATGAGAAAATATGAAAAATTAAATTAGTTCTAAAGCGAGTGAATCCTCGCTTTAGAAAATCCTCAACTGTGAAACTGTAAAGAGAAATGATTTTCAAGTAGACTTTTGACCTGTTTAAAGTGAAATGTAGAAATATATGATGATGACATATGTTGTGAGTATCGTTTAAATTTAATGGGAGCCGAAAGATTCAGCATGATACTAAATTCATCGTAATATTTTATGGGATGCAAAAAATATTGAACTTTATTCCATTAATTATTGAGTTATTATTATGAGTAAATAAAACTCTAAAGTTGTCGAAAACCATGAAAAAACGAAATTGGAAATCAATGTGATTGTACTTTAAATTATAATTTGTAGAACATGAACGATTAGAACTGGTTTTTTTCGATTAAAAAATGTTTTCTTTAAATAAATCAAGCAGTAAAAAATGTATGCACAGGGAAAAGGGTCTAGAAACTTTTCCCACTTTCTTGTACACAAACATGAATGTTTGTTTCGTTAAGCTGTTTAATTAAACAGCCTATTTGCAAGTCTATTCGGAATTAATGTACTAAGGTAATATTCTCATACAAAATACGTAGGTATTTTCCAAAGTCGTGCCCGGACTTTGACATCTCATATCTCGGAGACAACTTCCTTAATTAAAATGGTCAGCATATATTCTGATAGCCTAAGATTAGGGCTTTCAAACGAGGTATTAGTTTTTGCTGTCGGCATTTTGTGTGAAGTATGCTGAACCTCGATGTCCAAGTGATGGAATTACATTTTTTGTCACTTTCTTGTGAAAAGTGCTTGCAGTTTCTCGTCCTCCAACGCATGCAATTATTCAGTTTGGGAAACAACAAGTATTCACAAGGGACAACATATGGGCTGTTATGAAGGTAATACAGTTCAAAGATTTAACTAACGTCTTCTTTCTTTTTGGTGATCATTAAACTGTTTCAATGTGCATTTTCACACAAGCAGAAAATTCCATCCTCCTATTTTTCTAAACGACGACCCGTGTTGTAAACTTCTTTGAACTTTCCCAAGATATTGGGATAGGCTTGCCAGGTTGATGTAGCACCCTTACAGAAAAACTCCTCCAATAAAACTTCCATACACTCCTAAATAACAAGCTTCATATTCTTGAAAAAGCAAGCGTTTCGCAGATCCTTTTGTAAAGCGGGCTATGTGCCAGCAAGGAGTCATTGGGATTACTGTCTCTTTCACTTAGCCTCACAAGGTTGAAGCTTTGTTTCATCTCCATGCAAATTTTTTCCCATAAAAATAATCCATATCCGCCGTAAAATGATTTAGATTTTACTGGCTCGCTTTCGTTCTAAAATTTGGTTTACAACTTCCACTGCATAGTTGAGATATCAACGCCAATCATTTTTCACAGCAAATGCCGACATCTAAAAACAATACGTCGTTTGAAAGCCCAAAGTTTGGGCTTTTAGAAGATATGCTGGTCAACTTAATTGTGGATGTCGTCTCCGAGATATGGGTTGTCAAAGTCCGGGCACGACTTTGGAAAATACCTACGTATGTATACATTCGTATATATATGAACTGTCCATTCGTCCACAGTTCATGCATAATTCAGAACTTTATTACTTATAAATTATTGCGCATAAGCAAATTCTCTGAAGCATTACAAATAAATACTCTACCCCCAACGATAGGAGAAAATATGTGCAAATTTACATGTGCTTTCTATCACACAAGTAAGATTCCGATTGATTCGTTGAAAGTAAAAGACCGAAATTTTAGTCATACCTTAGCGTAACAAATTTTTACAAATATCTTGGAGGCACACTTAAGAATCGTTTAATTATGCTTATTTTCATCACCATTACTTACGGCACTGTATTGTTTGGATGCAAGGCTACCCAGCAAAAATAATAAGAAAGCCGTGAAGTGAAATCAAAATGGGAAAGTTGTACAGAAGAGTAAAAGGCTGCGTATACCTTTCAAAATAGTAAAGTTGTGATTTTGTTTTACTGCCTCTATGTGAACAAAAACTTTCAACTTTCCCTATTTTATTCGTTGTACATAGAAACACTGAAAGTTTTGAAGCCACAATGGAAAGGCGATAGTTAGAAACTTCACATCGGTTCGAAATGTGTCACTGAATGAATAAATCTACGTAATAGTGCATCAAAGTTGTCGATATACAAACGAAAGTTTTATTCATAAAGCTAGGAAATTACAAATCTTTGTTTATAAAATTTTGTGTAGCAGCTTTTCTACAACACCGTTAAAATCATTATTATGATCAAATTCAACGAAATAAATTATTGAAATGCAGGCTCTAAAGCTCCCACTTTACATATATATTGCTCAAAACTACATATTGAATAGCCCAGGATATTACCAATGTTTAGCCATATTACACACACAGAAATATTTGTGGATAAGGAGAAATATATATTCACCGTTTATTTGGCAATTGTGGTGGGTGGAAAGGGAAACCAAATCAATTTGTCTCTGCATGTCATTTCCAGATCACCTTAACTTCCAGGTAATTTTTAGTCGAATGCGGAAATCCCATGGGAAGAAAAATGGTGGAAACACGGTGGAGTAAACAGTTCTTTCCTTTCTGCTTTCAATCGGGAATAGAATGATTGTACTTGTTCCTCTGATCACACAAATGTATAACTTTGTTGCAAACAACATTTTGCCTGAATATATAGTTATTGTACGTTGTAGACATTTAAACGCTCTTGTTTGAAAATATAAAAATGGATTTTGTGGGAAACAATTTGTAGTCACATTATAGTTTCTAAGTATCTGCACCACTGAAATTTGAGGATTTGTAATACTGAGATTGTATAAATGCGGGGTCGAAGCAATTTTGGATGGGTTGACTTCATGTGTTCCCTTCAAGATATATTGGAAAGTGTTAAGGTTTGTATATCCCTGGAGCCGATTGCAAGTGCCGTTTCAATGTATCAAAAGGAAATGGAGCCAATTATTATCATTTCACAACAAATTCGCAAATTATCAGGTTACCCCTAACATTTGAGTCCTCTGAATACACATTTGAAACTAATAATATTATACATAAATATTAATGTGATTTATGCATTTAGAGAAAATACCAACTCTAAAAATGCAATTTCTGAAACCCCTTTAGAATATGCTATAGACACATGTATGTGAATGGTGAACGAAATCAATAAAATTTCTGGTTCCTAATTTTTCAATTTTAAGGCTTTATAACATATTGCCGCTTACACCTGCAGAGAGTAAACGTTTTAGGGTTTATAAAATTATAGCATGTGATTTTTTGACAGGGGAAAGGATGTCCAAAGGAAATTTTATCCTGCAAAAACATTGTTTTCTGGACTTTCGTGCACAAAATGACATATTTCATAAAATGTCCGGCGAGAGACGATATTAAGAAACTTTGTCCTAGGGAAACCATTTGGGAAAACGTGTCTTCTAGAAAATCTACCCTAAGGAAATATTTTCCTAGAAAAGACCAACCCAATGGCGAGTTTGTCGTATGGAATGGATACGCAGAAAACAGTCTCCGGGAATAATCGTGTGGCAGAAAAAAGTCAACAAGCCGAAATGCTGAGGCTTGAATCAGCAAAAAATCCTTCCTATCAAAAAACTGGATATACTAAGGGACTTCATGTGGAGAAAGCAACCTATGACTTTCGACCTTTCGCATTCCAAGCAGATGAGGGAAACAGAGAGTAAAATGTAATTTGGGTTTTGCAATAAGTGGAGTCTTGGCATTTCAAATATGAAATTTGTGATTTTTTAATCCTTAATTTTATTTCTGCCTGATGCAACGTTTTTTTTTAATTTTTCACGACATTGCATAAAAATAAGTTTTTGTTTTTAAAATACACTCTTACTACAGATGGTAAAAAATAACGAGACATACATATAGGATACATTTTTAAAAAGATTATCTCAAAAACTTCGCAGTTTCTAGGTCGTTGAATTGCCAAAGGTTCAATTTCCGATTTAAGTTTACGTTACTGCAAATAAAATAATTCCAGAAACTTACCGAAAAAATTGAAAAAAAACACGAAGATAAAATGATGGTCGTAACGACAGAGCCTGGTGATGTTTTTGTTAGCAAAATTTGAAAATAGTAAGTCTCACAAAAATACTAGTTTTTTCCGAAACAACACAAATTCACTTGTTATGACTGGATTTGTCATAGTCTGGTAGTGTTTTAATGATAACCCAGTAAAAAGTCTCTTTGAGTTGACACTAAACATACACCACACTTGTACACCACATTTTCTTAAACTAGTCTGTATTGTATTATGGCGCTGGACAGTGAAACAACATTTTGTTTGTTTGCAAAAAGTGCGTGGTGTGTTTAAAGCATATGAATAAGATGTGCAGTTTTTAATGAATTAGGCATCCTCTTGCCATGGAGAAGGTCTTAACAAAATTTGTGTAATTGCTAAAAAATTATGTTATTTTAGCAATTCTTTTCAGGATTGATTACTACTCTTAAATCCGAAATGTAATCGCGAACGGTGTTATATTCTTTGTTCACTCACATATTGCGTTATCACCTACATCTTTCTTATAGCAGTGGTTACCCGTGTACAAAGCAGTATAAATGTATTGAATCATCAAAAGAGAAAGAAAATCAAATCTGTTGTAGAAACATTCTGGTCTGGATCTAACCAGCCGGAAAATTTGTGCTGGTGGCTTGTTCATCTAAAAACATATACTATGCCACACGCATGAAATAAATTATAACCCACGAATTTCACTAGACACGACAAATCAAACTGGGAAACACTGCACAATCTCAATAATTATTGTTAATATTGCATCTAAGCTAAAGAATGCAAATCCGGATTGGGATTTGCTAACCATGCACTCACTCTTGTCATGTTTCTCACAGTTCTTTTCTCAGAGTAGCGGTTCCCTCCCCTTCATAACGATAAAGTCAGTCAAAATGTAAATGCCAATGACAAAATGCCTGTCACATATTAATTATCTGTGAGTGGATCCAAAGATCGAGTTCAGAGAAACATAATTTGTCTCATATTGTCCGCCGGGATTGTACAAGAAGAGTAAATTGTTTAGACCAAGTATAGGAAACAAACAACAGTGTTGCTTTTGCAATGGATCAGTATTGTGTAATTTCAGGTGTTTTCTGTTAATTACAAGTATTGCTGCTGAATAAAAAAAGTTATTATATAAATGGAGTTCAGCAAGTCATATTTGCTTACAACACTCGAGTTAACTCTCACTGTAGAGTTATGCTTCTTCCTTTCTGGAGTTCGATTCATAATATGTTACAGAGGAAGAGACCATTTAACTGGAAAAAATAATTCATTTTGTAGAAAAGTTTGTGTGTTAAGAAACGAAAGTACACACAAGAAAGGTTTCTATAGGCATCATTAGTGCGGCTACTGTGGGAACAAAGAGAATCCAAATTTCATTCATTTCTGCATATCCTTTCCAGCACTCCTCTGAATGCCCTCTTATGATCATAGTAGACAGATAAACGATGAGTAAAATGACTGGTGCCACTGCATACAAGCTGAACTTGTCAGATGCAGGTACTTAAAAACAACGGTTTAGTATAGACTTGTCTTGCTTTACCCCATCCGATGAAATAGTAGAGTTGGAATTTCTTTCTGCTTTCACTCTGAAACACATTGGTCGTCAGCTTTCCGTTGAGATACATACCTAGCACAATCATCCAACTCACTGATGCTACGGTTGAGTACAGACGAGTACACAAAACCGTCTTGCGAACCAGATCCTCCATGAATAAAAATAGAAATTCAATTCAAAATATATCAGATGCATAAAAAGCCACCTTTGGATTTTCCATGAGAGAAAATTTGATGCAAGAAACTGAAAATGTCAGTTTGCATTTTCTCGGTGGCTGCTTCTTTGTCCCAACACGTGTGACTCAGTTATAATTATGAAAACGATAACACGGATGGCAAGTGCAAGCATCAGATGAACATGGACTTTGACCCTTTTACTCCATATTCTCCTGCACACAAAACAAAAACAACATTTAGTCACCACAAAGGATTTAATCCGGGCAAATCTTTTTGTACTGCTGATGAATATTTTATAGCTATAACTTTAAAACTACCGAAAACAACAAAAGATTAGCAGTGCTGATCCAAGAGAAAGCAGAGATAATATTGAGCCAATAAATACCATGTACTGCACTAAGACTACCAAATTTTCATTAGTCACCTGTAAATAAACAAGAAGAAGGACATTTTGTTTCTTTAAAACCATTTTGAAGAGATGATTTTAAGTTATAAATAAACTTACCATGTCAGTTTCACTTTCATATTCAAGCAGTGAATTGGCACACTCCTTGTAATTTGTACGGAATCCCTCGGACCATGTGCCATTCTCAAGACATACTCTAATCGCATTTCCTTCACAAGTAGGAAACAAAATTGACAAAAAAAATGCTAAATTTTTTAAAAATTTAATAAATATTTCTGCGTAACAAACAAAACGGGTTTAACCTTTCAAATGAGAAGCATACTGTGGATAGGTTTTCTCAAAAACTTGTGAACATGGCTTGGTAATATTTTCCCCTGCTCGAATAGCTGGCCAACAGTATATCGTGTCCCAAGTAGCGTTACAATGCAATTCTTCAAAAAAATCAAAAACTCTAGGTCACTTTTTGTGAATTTTCAACGAATTTTATATGTAAGTTATTTTTATTCACACACCATCTTCCATCTCCATTGCTTTATAGTTGAACCACATGTCGAGTAAGCAGCGTCTTCCATCTTTTGATGGCATTCGAATCAGTTCTGACTTTTGCCAATTTTTAAGGGAATTGAAACCATTTTCTGAAAAACTCGCGAAATTTTGAAGCTCCGTATTAGCTTCGAATTCTGTGAAGCTTGGGGACTTCATATTTGATGCACTATTGTACGCCATCGTGAAAAATTTGGTGCGATTGTGTTTATGCTGATTTACCAGTCGTGTCTTCTGACTTGTATTAAATTTTTTTTATAGATTCCTGTGGTGTTTCTTGAATTAAAGTAAAATCAAGGTCGTCTTTGATCTTACTTCACATTACCCCACTAAAAACCAATTTTGAAGATCAACCTCTATACTATGAAATGGTACACATATGCACGGTGGGAATCTGGCTGTTGACACACCAAGAAGCAAATCCTGTCTGCTTCAGATCTTGAAACATCACTGAGAACTGGAGAAAGCATGAGATATTCCTATATTCGGTCTTGCTCATGGCAGATCGGAACTGTGTGGCGTATGCTTCGTTGTACTCCAGGGGCCTCAACCGAGCTTACACATTGTGGATACTACATTTTTTGAATTGTTTTTCCCTAAACCTATTCGTTCATCATTATTCAAGAGTCTGTAGGGCATAAAATAACTGCTAAAAACGCCAAATCTCTTATTTATTTGAGTAAATTTGTCTAGAGGCAACACATTGTTTAATGATTTTCAATATTGAAGTGAGAATTACTTTTGTCTAGAAAGTAATGCGTCGTAAACTAAATCACAGTAAGCGCCGGTTCGTAGAAGTCATTGGACAGTTATTAATACAATTCTTAAAACTCAGAAGAAAAGTCGACACATCAAATTGCTCACACCGTTTTTATAAAGCAATGTACTTATAAGGATACAACGTGGGTTTTGGGAGTATGCGGAGTTACAATTTTTGATAGTGAAGGTGCATGTTATTGTCTGGCAAAATATGAAATGGCGAGGAATTTTTAGAGAGATTTGTGTGACATACAAGTAAACGTATAGTGTATTGAAACTAAATATTTAAACTTTTAGGGTTGCTACTTGCCAGATTTTTATAAATATAGAATTGAAACATGTTCATCAGACCAGTTAACGATTTCCGCTACAAACTCATCATCCATGGAAGACGAATTCAAGCCTTAGCATACTTTTAAGGTGGCAGCACAATAGCTAACTAACAGTTCATCTAAGCGTTCATTTATGGATTGAAAGCTGCCAACGTGTCTATTGCTGTGACGTATTCTATGGCAACTCGCCTACATAAAGTTTTTCTCAAAATTCGCATGAACCACATCTACCTAATTGAAGTGACCGTCAGAAGACGAATATACGAATTGGCTTGAAAATATCATAATTAAAAGGATTTTTACTTTTGATATTTGAAAGTAAAAATAAATGTCATTATCATGTTAAAAATATGAATTCACAAAGGCTTTCATTGAAACTTCTAACTCGATCAAATTCAGGTAATCATGATGATACAATACTTGACATTGAAAATAGAAATCAATTCCTCCTTATTTTAAATTCTTTAGGCATGTATTTTTGTACACATAGGGTGGCAAGTGGGCAGTTAAAAGTAGAAAATGGGCATTGAGCTTGTATAGATTATCCATTTATGTAAAATGGTTACACTCTTGTTATTTAGTAAACCTTTTACAATTAGTAGTCCGCCTTGGAACTACTAATTGGAATGTCTACGCAAATATATGTGCATGTTTATCAAGATGCTGCATTCATTGGTATTAGTATTACGCTAATGAAAAACATGAAAAAGTTTGAGTTTTGCATAGGCTTGGAAGATTTTATTTTATAATGGTTCTGTGGTGCGCCCCAGTTATTGATGATGTCCCGGAAACCGTTTCAATTAGCCAGTTTGTAACGCTCGAAACATATCGCACTTAAAAACGTTGCACATTAGATATGAAATCTTGTGATTTAGAGCAAAAAGATTTCTAAGCAACTAAATTCTATACTACTAATTTAAAGCAACTAAGGAATATTCAGGTTAAGAATAGGTTTTAAGGTACCACACTCATAAGTAAGGTTCACGGTTATGGTGGTTGAAGTTTTTGATCACTAGAAAAGAGGAAAGCAGGTAAAAAATGTTAATGAACTTTTAGTGCATATGTCTTGCAACGTTTTCCATCCCAAAGTTTCAACACTGGGCGGAATTATCTCTCGCAGCACGTGGAAGCATTAATTACTAAAATTTCATCTTGCAAAAAGCAATCGTTTAAATGTATCCTGACATTACTTTCAAATGAGCATATTTATTCTCGTTTCCTTAATCGCAAACTCACTTTAAGTTAAGAATTCATGACCTAATGTGACAAATTCTGGTCTGTCATCCAATTTATAATTTATTTTCTGCAAAGCTTAACACAGTAAAATGGTTCCATAGCAGAATAATATAGTTCATTAGTAGGATAAAATGGTGAGATTAGTACAAAAACAGACTTTGTGATGTGATGTACTTTAAAAGATTTAATATTCATTGAAAATAAAGAAATTAAATACATGAGTAATTAGTTCTGGGAAGAAAAAATGAATTGCTTGATAGGACTTCAAAAATTAGTATGCTTAGTACGTAATTTCGAATTAAAAAAACGAATTTAGCTTCAGCTTATAACTAGTTTGTGTACATATGTTATCACGTTTTACAGCCGGTGGGACGAGAAGCTGACAATTGAAATAACGTGACGCTTAAATTTGTAAATTTTAGGTCCTTAATGAGCTCTTCTAAAGAGCAAGCAATTTTTTGAAAAGAATAATGTTTATAAATTCATAACAAAGTTTGTCATTTGAGATTCGTTTGGGTAAAGCGTTTGCTTGCAAGTTGTTTGCTTTCAGTCTCAATTTTTTACGATCCAAGCCAAAGAGTTGCTCTTATCTCTTCTTGCACCTTGTAAAGACAAAAACTGGTGGGTAATATCAGGAGAGTATTTTCATGCACAAGACTGGACTGCACTAAATGACTACGCGCAAGCACATTGAGAGTTCAAAGAAATGTAACGTGTACTTGAAGAGGTACGAATCCAGCATAAATTTTTATAACAATTACCAATTTCGTCGGGACCACATTAACTGTTAATGGTCGCTTAACGATACCCTGCAAATCATATATTATTTCAAAGCGGAGAATAAGTAGCATAAAAATTTTAATGAAAACTAGTCTCCAAAACCTTGCGAAACCCCACTCTTGACCATCCGAAACTTTAATTTGGAGTTTAAATGAACAGAACTCCGTGAAGCCGTTAGCTTGAGTAAAAAATTGCATGCATATATGTAACTGTTTGTGTGCTTCTCCGTATTGTTGTCAAATAACTAGCTCTTTTAAATTAATATGGACTTGGTTCAACATTAAAAGTTTTCATGCACATGATGAAAAATGTGGCTTCTCCCAATTTATTACTAAACCTACGTGTATTACTCTGAAGACGCTAACAACGTGTTTTGTAGCATACGTAACCACTACCACACGTTGTTCCAATTCCCGGAAATCTTATTTAGAAAGATTTGTCAATGTGGTTTTGTGTACAAAACTACTTTGTTCATAATTCCACCTTGGTATAATTATGAAGAATAGGGAATATTTAAAGCTCGTTAGAGATGAAACAACAAATCATCTGTGCAACTCATGCACGTCTCAGGTCCACGAGGAAGCAGTGGCAAGAAAGTGAATACATTAGAAGTATTTTATATGCTGCTTCTAAATTTATGTACAAAACGATAGGTTTTAAAACTTAACATGTAGAAATAAAAAGGTCAGCCGCATTGACCTCGTTTAATTGACGTTGAATGTAACATTTCACAAGTTTTACGCAGAATTCACTAAAACCCTACGAATGGACATCTTAAGAAGTTATTTAGTCAAGTCGATAGAGCCATTAATGCAAATGTTAACACACAGACGTCTCCGAAAGTGCAAAGATTGTCATGCATGTGTCCCAGGTACGGAAACCCTAAAAGCGTTGAAGTCTAAAACCCTATGGGCTGATATACTTCTATTAGAGAGATATTGTATATTAGAAACATACAAAAACTCGTCATTAATCGTAATTCATTTCAAAAAGAAGTATTTGTGAAATGTGCATTCTCAATATGTCCGACTTTAGCTACCAAACTTAAGCAAGTATTTAATGTTTGCTGTTTATTTGTGAAACTTAGAG
>JAQIXX010007346.1:0-10955 GCA_034700605.1 Willowsia nigromaculata | reverse complement strand
GGGTGCGTGGTATATGTAAAGGTATTACGCATTGCATAAATACCTATCTGTATATCGCTGGGTACTCTCATTTAATTCGCGATCACCTCTACTTTAAAAGTGGTGTTGGAGTCTTTGAGGATTTGGTCCTAGGAGTTTTTCTTCCCTGTATGCCACGCGAGTATCTACGCTTCTTGTTCCTACTATCCTATTGCGCCATAAGAATCTGCACTTCTTTTCATTGTTTTTATTAGTGTACAGATCACGTTTCCAATTTCACCACAGATATAGCATAATATAAAATTGTTTATTGTTTTAGGGTTTTTCGTTAATATGATATTAATAAAAACCATTGCAGTAAATATACGTAGTTATGTAAAATGCAAATTTCGTATTGGAGTTAAAGTCATATTATGGAAGTGCAAATCATCAATACATCTGCTGTTATTGATGTCTGCCCGAAATCAAAACGGTTTTTGGTGCTGACAATGAAATCCGAATACAGGGTTCCTTTTCATATGTTTTTCTGGTAAGAATCATCTTACATATTTTTAATTTTTTCACCCTGCCTAATGAAATTGCAAATTTGTTACTTGTTTTAGTTGTAGTTCTCGATAACATATGATAATATATTATTTTGGAAGCCAAAAGTGTACACGTAATCAAAAAGTTTGTTCGCTTAGTATTTAAATGTTGATATTTGACTCTTACTATTACTCAGAAGACGCTGAGAGCAGAATGTTCATAGTATCAGCATACATAAATTTAACCGGTGCTGACAAAAGCTTCGTCAAATACTTAAATTGTAAGCATAGTAAATTAAATCCAGAGGATGCAGAGAATGTGGTAGTGTTTAAATAATTGTTACTCTTAGTTTAGGATTAAGGAGTTCGGAGTCATCACTCATTGCTACCACATTTTGGCCAGAGGTCGGTCGACACCTTTTTGTCCCTTCCTCACCCCAAAGACAGGCCTTAGGCGAAGAAAAAACTCTCGCACCCTCCGGGAATTAACCCGGGATGCCACCACCTAAGCCCCAGCTCTTAGCCACCGGACTGTTGCCTGCCTGGATGGGATCCTGGAAGATTTTCGGTAAAATGATGATAGCATATTTAATTAAGGAGTTTGTTATATAGTAATAAAAAACTTTATACGGGTACGTGAATAATTTAGCAAATAAATTATAAACTAATAAATAATATTACTATTTTTATCGCATTTAATACATATTCTCTACGGCTAACATTTATCAAGTTTATCCATTATTTTGTACAAAATAAAACAGGTATTAGTTTAAATAAATTTATTATCTAATATTTGTATTTATCAATATTTAAGAAAGTAATAAAATATTAATGGTAAGTGTGTTTGCAAGATCAACGCATTTCAACGGTGTAAGCTTGTCCACATAATTAAGAGAACAGAAACCCGTTCTTGTGGCCCTACAAGATAAATAAAACTTTTGCAAATATATTCCTCTACATTTTCTAGTCTTTATTTGGGCGTCCAATTTAGCACTATCTGAAAGCCTTTTCAAGACATTTTGACATGTGGAGTATACCTCCGCCATTGTCGTAACCAGTACAAAGTGTAACATAATACTAGAAAAAAACATTGAGAACAAAACGAAATATTGAATGCCCGCGTTTTCACTCATATCCAGTTTTATTGCAGCAGAGCAAACAACAGCTTGGATACCAATTGAGCATATAATTATACTACCAGTTATCCCCCACTTTTGAATCCGATTCATAAAATCACACATCAACTGCAATCGTCTATACAATAAAGTGATCTCATATGAATTTGTGTTAATATAACTGCTTATTTCTTCAAAGCAGAGAATATATCCTTTAAAACTTAACGAGCACAAAACTAAAACAATAGAAATAGCAAATGCAACTTGAGTACATTCAACATAATACACAGCTGAGTTAACAGCAAACACAATTAGTTTTCCAAATATTCGAGAAATATTGTAAATATTTGAGTTACAATTAATGTCACTTTTATGTGGATAGCATTCGGCAAGTAGCCAAGTTCCAAATAAAGTTGGTTTACATGGCGTATTCCAATGAAGGTAGAGTGTAAAGCTAGCGAATAGAAGCCCAGTTGGGAGCATCCCATAAGCTGAAAGAATGCTTGCCAATTCTCTGGCGGATAATTTTTTACGAGATTTGTAAAGTTTTGAAAAATATTGTGAAATCTGAATGTGGGCGTTAAAATACATTGCAATTTCAGCAGCATGCTTCTCAGCAATATTCGTCCAGCTGGTAAAGGTACTCATCATAATTATTAAGCATATTGGAATAAATATTTGGTTTAAAAATACGTCACTATAGTAAATATCATCAAATTTGTAACTATCGACTAATCTTAAAACAAAAAATTGTAAAAATATTGCAGCTTGAAAGAGAAAGATTGAACAGCGACAGATATTCATGATTCGGATTGAGCGTTGAGGTGTCTTAGAAACTTGCATTCTTTTAGATTTTGGATCCCATTGTAGAATGCCGCCCATGGAGGAAGAAGACAATGCTAAAAGTAGCCTTAAAAGTGTCAGGTTGTTGATTAAAATCATCCTTTTGCAAAAGTTGAAGCTATAAATTTGAAATAGAAAATACCAATTCCGGCGGACTAATTGTTAACCTCTGTTAAATGAAAAATCTTAGCTCTCAATAGAACACTCCTCAAGACAAATTGACGACTGCAAAATATTAAATGCTCGGCAAGACAAACTTTTGCAAATGTATGTGAGTTGGAACTGCTGGGACAGTACTACTATTGTAGAAATTTTCATAGTGGTTTTGACTAGTGGATTGTATCAATACATCGACGCCATAGTATCCCCATCGTGATGCCTTTTTAATGTCAGTAGTTGAAACGTAAATGTTGAACAAGAGAATGGCAAAACAACCAAGACTGGCGTGTAAAATGAATGTACAAACCACATAATTAGAGATACTATCTTGAATTTATTAAGCCAAGAACATTGTAAAATATATGGGAACAGGAATTTCCTGGGAGACCTTTAAAACAACGAAAGCAGCAGATAAAACTGTTTACCTGGGATTCTTAATAAAACAAGTTTTAATTTTAAATATTTGTACAAAAGGCTTATCTTCATGTTTTTCAGGACAGTATTATTCGTCAGTAATTTACTTAGTAAATATAATTGAAAGTTATTATGTTAAAATGAAAAATAACCGTGGAGAGAAGAAAATCTAATTTCATAGAAATATTTTTAATTGTGATTTGGGAGAGTCGGGAAGTATTGGATATTCCACTCTACAATTACAACAAACCAATATTTAATGCTCCAAAATCGTAGAAAATATTTATGGTTAAATTTCACTAATATGTAAGACCAAATGAAAGATATTTCAGAAAGCGAGAAATTAATTGTCATTTTACATAAACGCTGGCATTCAATTATGTTATCTAAGTTATACACAAAATTGGAGGAATATTTGTTGATGAATGTGGACAATCTACCTACCTTTAATTAACAATGTTTGTTCATTTAGAGCGCATAAGAAATTCAGTGAATTTAATTAAACTAAATAAATTTTCTTTGCCGCTTCCCACAAAATATTTAAGAAATGTTTCAGTCTATGTGGGAAACATGGTGGAAAATATTTTAATTCTATATTTGATTACATAGCCTCTGCTGGTAATGGTTTTATATCTTAGTGATTTTATGCCTGCTAGTTTTAGTTTAGATTAGTAATATGCTTTGTAATTTTCTGGAGCCAATAATAATGGCGAAGTGATACTTACAAGCAATGTCTCACAATAGTAAATCGCGAATTGAATTAAAACTGGTTTGTTAAAGATCAGTTTTTAGTGCTTATTAAGATGGTGATAACCTTTTTCCCAAATGGAAGTATTTTTGATCTGTACTAGAGGTTTTTTACTAGATTCGACGAACTCCAGCTTCGCTAGATTGGGTTTTATTTGTGCACTCAGCGCAAAAACAATTGCAAATCGTTTCTGATTTACCTCTTTATGAATGTAATATACTGATTTTTAGTCAAGCAGTTCGAAAAATGCTCAATAAAAGGCAGAGTAATATGGTTTTAAAAATCAATTTTATCTTTTAAGTAACCAGATTGTCAGTAGCCCGTGAAATCAATATTATGATGACTCATTGTTAATAAAAGTAACAATGCCTAGCAAAATTTGGTTTAACTCAAATTACGTCATACAACGGGATAACGTTTTTGGTAAAAGCAAAATGAACAAATGTTAACTCTGTACTTTTTTACATCTAGCCAACAAAATGGTTTTATATTAAGCCCTAAATTCTTCCATTTGGGAAAACGGTTATCACTATCATAATAAGCATTAAAAACTGCTCTTATACGAACCAGTATCGATTCAATTGTCGATTTACTATTGTGAGACCTTGCTTGTTAGTATCCATGAAACATTTCCGAAACGTGTTTCTAGTCGAATAAAAATTTTGTCGAAGTTAAATAGATGAAATATGCTTAGACGAAATTACATATTCGAATAGTCAATCGACGAAAATCATGGGTTCACAAATTAACCTTTTTTTGCAGGTAATTTTTGACCGAGCAAAATCCTTACTTTTCATTACATTTTCAATTTCCTCTCGAAATCATGAAATCATGTACGAATTTCTGTGCGAGTGCTAAATCAGGTGTTTTTGATAATTGATGGCAAGATCATTGTAAACGGATGCAAAAACAATAAAAAACAGTTTAGGTTGATTTAAATACTTCTTGTGGATAAGTTTAAGCAATCTTTATATGGCAAGCATATTGGCCATAAAGGTTTATCTCAAAATGACAGACAGTAGAATATCTATTTAAACATAAGAAATGTCATTTGCGTTTTCTCAGTACAAAATTAAATCATGTTCTACTTTTTCGTTTTAGTTTTTCATTCCTATTATTTTATGGCTCAAATATTGTTTATGATAGGAAAAGATTGTATTCTAAATGTCATTTCATGCATACAAGCAACGATGCAATTTAATCTTATAAGTTGAAAAGTTTTTTCTAAAGAATATAATCGCTGTGTGCATACATTTATCACCAAGCGTCAGCTGAAGTTTTCAATTGGGCCGATAACATCTAATATACTCTCTTTTAAGACAATTAGATAATTTGTATTTTAAAAAGTATCGTTGAAAAGCATTCTATTGGATTTTAGTATGACAGTATATCAATTATAATTCCAAATATATATCTTAATTATTTTCTAGGTGTGCCATAAATTGACTTCAGAGAAAACTACTAGGCTTTCCTGTATACAACAACTCTACAAAATTCTTCTTTAACTAATGCATATAATACAGTTCATACATCCGTGCTTATTTTTACTTTACATGTTTTCATAGCATAAGGTCTGCTAAGGACACTGGCTTATTTTTCAACTCAATTCAATACCTTTAAGTTTTTTAAACTGCGGGCGTTTTCTAAATTAATAATAACGTCCGAATTTCACAGAATCATAAAATATTGTGACCAATGTTTTGTTGAAGAAATCTTTGCTTTTTAGTAAACAATTATTAGTTGGATTTGCAGTGGGTAGGGATTCTAATAGTTTAATATAATGTCACGACTGCAAGGAAGGAAATAGGTAGATCATTGTGTAAAACTTTTTACCGCAAAAGGAAATAATCGCAGGATTTAAATATTTATTAGCAAGCACTGAATAAATTTTTGAATTGGACTGATGTTTGCTACTTTCAGTCACTTTAAGACACTGGGAACATTTAAATTTAAACATTGATATTTTGAATGATTTCAATTGGATTTTTACATGAATGCATTTTATTTACATAATATTTTAATCGTTATGTATGCATTTCATAAATTTGACTCCAGCCTAAACTCCGTCTTTCCCATATTATGTAAAACCCAAAAATATGTATTCTTTAATATTTTAATATGGCTTATAATAAACAGGATAGGCTCACAGGATTGAGTGAGCATTTATTCAAGCTGGTTCACTTAAAGTTGTAAAAGGCATGAAGTTTTTTTCTATCATCAACCCAAAATCAGAAAGTAAATACCTGGATGATAGTTTTAATTGTTATGTCTGCTTAGAGAAATAATTTGTTAATGAGACTTTCACATACCGATATATTATAAATTACTGGTAATTCACCTGTTTGTTCCGCACATTATTATTCTGGGACATAATAACACACATGCAAATTTATGTGCGATTGAAATGGGTCTCATTTGATAGCATCAAATAGAAGCAATATGCAAAGAGTTAAATTTCCCAAGCTTAATAATTCTCATCTGTATACGCACGTCAAGTTTCATTACAAAATAATGGATCCCATTTACAATACATCAGATACAATACATTCGCAGTGAATGCAGCATGTATATAAAACGCTTACCATTTCCAGTCACTTCACAAATTTTTGTTATCAGTTCATTCAAAGTAATTTCTATCCTGTGTACGCAAGGCAAAGCTTAAAAAATTTCTTACGTGTATATCATAAATGGAGATGAATTTGGGCAACTCCATTCACAGTAAAAACTTGTTATTATTACTTCTAGACATGGGAGCATGCGATAATATGTGATGACGAAGTGTGGGATTCCAGAGAAGTTTTGGAGCTGAGGACTGAGAGATAAAAAATAATAATATGATGGCATCCTTTCAATGTGAAGTTCTCTGATGCTATGAATTTATACATGTGAATCTTAGAGCATTTTTACTCTCATATTCTTTCAGCTGCAGCTAACAACAAGTTGTTTTGATTGAATACGCGTGTACAAAAGATTTTTTATTCTCACTTTTTCAGACTCTGTATGTTTGATATTCTTGTGACTTCATATTCTGGAAGATTTTGAATTCTCAAAGATATTTACATATTAAGAAAACATATGAATTTGTTTTCACTGCGCCCATTTGGAGTGTCAAAATTATCGCAATTCAACAAAAACTTTTGCAGAGCTAGTTTAGCATGCAAATTTACTATTAGCATTTTCATGGTTTCCTCTCGCTCTCACGTAATAATAAATATATTTTTTTTTAATTTTTATGTTGTGCATTTTGCTTTGCAGCATAACTTGTCGTAAAAGCCCATATAGAACGGCGCAGGTAAGTGGTTGTTTTTCTCATCATAAAAATTCAATCAATAAAATGGGTTTTTTTTACTTTTGTGTAGAATCAAACGACCCGAAATCTTCTCTAACACAACATGACATCGTTTTCACCCGAAATTCAAATTCTGTGCGAAATCCGCAGGCAACGGCAAGGTTTGTTTTAAGGTGATATCTATTATCATTTTATTTATCAAAGGATTGAATGTATTTTAATATTTCTCAATGAAATCTCTTGTTGCCAAGTATCATTTCATGCTAATTTTCCCGAAAATTGAAATGCTTAAAAGTCTTCCAAAAGATGAATTTTTGCCGTGATTATTTCTGATATTGACTTGTAATTTTGACATAATGGATTGTGAAGAAGTAATAGCATTTTTAAGAAACACCAAAGAGCATTTTCACCACTTGCTGAGAAACTACGCGTTAAAACATTTTGTTGGCTACATTAAAAAATTGTAACTTTCGCACGTTTTTATGGTCATTTAAACTACATTGGTCAAGTTGCTTACGACATTCTTTAATATACAGTCTCAAAACTAAGCACGCATACGAAATCAGTGCCGGTATGGATAGCATAAAAAACTCTTTCGTTGTTCATTATAAATTGTTTTATATTTAAAAATTATTCATCAGCCCTCTAGAAATATTATATTCATATCACTGCCGTGCTGTTTAGCTTGAAAGTTTTTTTCTCCAGAATTACTATGTATAGTGAATAAATTTGGTATAGAAAAAGCTGATTATTTGCAGTCCAACCACTTTTTGTCATCCGTTCATTCGATTCAAATCATACTTTGTATCCGTTAGGCAATAGAATTGCCGCAGGAAATGCATCCTGCTTCACATTAAAGATGAGGATGTGTGGCAGTAATATTCTTTGCGGTAAACACTTCGTATCATTATCACTTAAACGTGAAAAGTAATAGACATCAGCGCATATTCTATGCAAAACAAAAATGTTAGATTGGGAGCAAGTAGTGGAGTAGAATAATGAAAAAATAGAGTAGGTATGATGTCATCTGCTCACTGAGATGATCTCTGAGTATATACGTTTATAATTGTGACAGCATATCGTAGTCGCAGTTTTTCAGCCTCTCATTCATTTTAGTTTTAGCTGGCAACAAGATCTGTTGTCTGAATTGACTTGTGCACAAGGTTTTTGTTTGCTTTCACAGTCAGGTGTATTGTGTGATGGATAATTTGTCTTCTACTTGATGCTGAAAAAGTTTCAAATTTACAAATTGATTTGAAAAATTAAGGAAACACATTCATTTTGCTGGTGCATAAAGCAATAATGGAGCGATAATGTGATATTCAAACTCAAGTGGTATCGCAAATGAAATGGCGAGGTAAGCTAATTATTATTATTATTTGTATTCTGTTGGACATAAAAGTTTTTACGGGTTATCGGATTGGCGATCCAAAAAAGATTTACAAGCAAATGATTGGGTAAAAATCTCTCATCACGGATTTTTTTGGGATCCCGTTTGTTCCTGTCAGGATTGTGTTTGTTAAAATATTTTCGAATGGGTTTTGTGGCCCTTAGAGTTCTGTAGCAACAGGGATAGATAAATCCAAGAATTCTAAGGCATTCGTAAGAAATTCCAAGTCCAAATCTACTTCTAAACTGATTTGTGAGGAATAGGATTTTCAACCTTTAATAAAATGTATGTTTTGTGTAAGGGATCATCTATTTGACTTGTAATGTTAAATCTATTTTATGCCTGACTCCGTATCAGTTTGGCCCTTTTAAATTACAACATACTTAGACTTTGACAGAAGACTCTAGACCTTTTTCATCCCCAAACCGCTTCCCCTCTGAGTTTTTCCCCTCGAGGCGCTATCACTCCTTCGCTTTTCCTGAAAAAATAAAAATCTTTGGGAAAACGGTCTAGTGGTAAAATGATTACCTGAAAAAACTCTCAGAGGGAAATAATTTCATAAAAAACCTCCGGATGATAAGGCTCCGCCGTGAATTGCATCTTACGTGAAAGCGGTTTGGGGGGGAAATTATTCGAAAGTTTAAAGACATGAACTGGAGTATTTTTTAAATAAATAAAGTTTGAGAATATGACAAGAATACACTCATTTTTATATTCATATGAACATTGGCATGTTGATTTTTATTTATTAGGGATATGCCTATCAGTTGGATGAAAGATTGAACAATAAACCTGGTAGCCAACTGTGAATCCCGAAGTGATACCGAGGGGAAGTCATCCAACTATACTCTTTTATTTGGAATGAATAACAGCGTTGGAAATTGAGATTACTGACGGCAGTTTTATCATCACAAGGTACATCACAATTAATTCTGGTAAGTTTAAATAAAACTCCGTTTATTGTCATAGTAGATCAGGCAGTTTATAGCCTTTTTTAAATTTTGAGACAAGTCGACGCATGCTTCTAGACGCCCCTCTCAAATGGAGGCTCCGTCAAAGCATGAGCTCTAACTCCCACATGCACAACAGTACCTATCTATTTATTTTTGTATACCATAAAATCCCAAATAGGCGGCGGGGCGTCTATATCCATCGACGATGGTTTGGTACGTAGACGCCGGGGCGTCTGTTAGAGGGGGCACGTATGTGGAGGGCGGCGTCTATTTGCAATTCTACGGTATGTGAGTAACGACAAATTTGCGCACATACCTAGGAGTCTATAATTTTAAATTCACATTTGTACACAAATCTATAGTAAGATATCAATTTTCAATGCTTTTTATCAAATTACTAAATAAACAACAGAAGTCGAAAATTGATTAATGTATTTAGCCAACCTCTTGAAATACTTGACTATTCCAATTCACGCCAGGGCTTTTCTAGAATAAAAAATACTCCAATGCTCTTAGACGCCCATGCGTCTAATTGGATATTTACGGTAACTAAAAAATGACACGAGAACAAATTAGAGCTCGATTTCATGCATGTTATGCCTTATCTCATATTAGCTGAGAAACTACGGGTCAAAAGGTTTTGAGAGCTTAAAAATGAATATTTCATCTGAGAGACACTGAAAGGTTGCATGATTGTTCAATTTTCTACAATTCATGTAATTCTCTACCATTCAATTATTATAAGCAAACATACAAATGAGATCTGCATGTCTGGATAAAAAATTAAATTCTTTCATGGCTCAGCAACACATCATTATCATAAAATTCTTTTTGAATATTATAATCACATCACAACTGTTCTCTTCACCATGTAAGGTCTATCATATCACTGCTTGTTTGTTCTACTTGGATCAATTAATCTCTGAAAACAGCAATGAGTTCAAAGCTGGGGTTGTCTTGGAGTTGGGCTCGTCAAAGCAGCCACTACAGATTTTTTTGTTTACTTTACATTACAAATGAGGATAGTCGCATGTAATATTATTACAGTAAACACTTTACACTTTTATGCCAATCTATTTCCACTCACAAAAAATGAAATGTTGGAGAATAAATATAAGCTCATATTTTATACAGCACTGTATGCCTTGGAATCCTGGCAGGATGTTGAGTCGGAAGAGATAAAAAATTGATGTGTGTGGTGATTTCATCCAGTTGCTGCCAAGCTAGCTCACTATATACATTAATCGCCCCCCTAAAATAAATTGGCTCTGTTTTTCTGTTTGTTTTCACGCACTTTTTTCTACACTGCACCGCTACACCAACTACAGCTAAAACAGCTCTCTCACAGTAAATATTGCAAGTAGCTGTGGGGTTAAGCGATCTGTCTTGAATCGGGTAGCTGTCGTGAGTTCTATTCTTACTGTCACCTGAATAATTTTTGCAACCCGTTTAACGTGTTTTTTAGGACGGAAATGATTTGTGTGGCATGGTTGTTAAAGAATATTTAAAGCGGATTTTTTAAGTGTCCAGATAAGACCAAA
>JAQIXX010007345.1:0-10956 GCA_034700605.1 Willowsia nigromaculata | reverse complement strand
CTACATGATTCATTCACATGCCAAATGATTTTGTGATAGGTGAAATATTAAAGAATATGACAAATCCTAAAATCTCGCTCTCTGATCATGATAATTGATAATATGCAGCAAACAAGCTTGTTGCACGAATGGAGCCGTAAAATATGTATGAAATCTGTGATGCACTTTTCTCAAATTACCTATATTGCTTGCATAGAAAAGGAGTGACGAGGAATCTTACAGAATCATTTGCTTTTAACAGGGGTGCATTTAAAATGTCGTTAAATTTATAATGTATCCTTTATTTGACATATAGGGAGAAATCAGGAGAGTAAATGCATTACTTTTTAAACTGTTCATTATTCATTAGAAATAATAAAGTGAGTATAAACACGACGGGATTTTTCCTTCATGAAAAAAGTTTTCCTTTTGCTTTTATAGCCGGTGCCGTTGATGCTTCAATTGCTGCGTGCTCTGAACTGTCGGTTTCAAAGCAAAAATACAATTAAGCCTTTCACTGTCCATCGTAGCCGTATCTGGCAAATGTAAATTGAGATATAAATTAGCAGAGGGTTTAAATTTTAGGAAAAATGCTTTCGTTTTTACGAATTTTCAGCATATTCTATATGTATCACTCATTTCATTATGAATTTATTTGGGGAAGGTTCATCGGTGCATCTGATCTTTTATTCAAATTGTTCACGAAAGCCGGGGGATATATACAGCTTTTGTGAATATGGTTTACAATTTACATAAATAACCGTAATAAATTTAGCTTTAGAATTTTTAAACATCGATAAAAACGTGTTGAGCGATTTATCTTGAGGATAAACGTTTATTGTTTGAAAGAACCATAACCTTTCCATCTTTAGTTTTTACATGGTGTTTGCGTGATGGTAAATAAATTCTGACATTTCACCTCAAAGCGAATTTTATTGTCAATAAAGTAGTTCACGACGTTGTAAAAGTAAGCCGTAAAGAGATGAAAACCATGACGTAGTGCCAATGTTACTAATCATCCTTTTTCGTCTTTAGTGTGAATGAATATTTAAATGCATAGAAAATGCGTCTCTGAACAAACCGTCTTGCTAAATATGGATTTTAAAGTATTTTTCATAGATTTTGGTCAAAATGATTCATCAACAGGAAAAGAATGGACAAAGGACAAAGGAAGATTGCTCTCGTGAAAATTGCTGTTAAGTAAACAGTCAATACACCACATCAAAAGTGAAAAATTAGAAATAGAATGAAAGAATTAATCATATACATTTTTTTTAGCTTATCAAGCAACCAGACTTGATGACCACACACGGTATTGTACCTCTCGGTCTAATCGAAAGTTAATCTCTCATAATAAAAGCAAGCTATAAAATAATCATTATGATCAGCATAAAAACAGTTTTATATTTATTTCCTTAACAGTGATCTGTACCTAAATATATATACCATTTCCCTAAACGGAAACGGAGATGTTCGCAACGATGCGTATGACATTTATATGACGTGGTGATGTCAACTGCAAAAAAAAAAACTGAAATAGTGGTCCAACAATTTGAAGCTTTACTTTTCGCTTCTTGTACATATTTTCATTAATGACTAAAATGATGGTGTGCGGCATTGTTTGTCGGTACGAATTCAGAGTTTTTTATATTATTATTATATTATTTCTATTGACATTATTACCTCTAAAATTCGTTCCTTAACTTTCAGAAAATGTTTCATTAATGAAACTTCAAAGTATGCAGCGCTAAATATACGGAAAATTACTTTTGGTACCTTGTAAGACGTACTGCATTATTAGATTGTCAAATAGAAGAACTGTACACACGACAGATGCAAATTTGCAGATGTATCAAAGAATTTATTGTGCATGACATCTTCATCCCCATATTTTGCTTTGGGAGGAAAAGACACTCACAATATTTGAAACTTTACAACCGCAGCGACATCATAAATTCAAGTATTACAGCATATTATTTTGCATGAATTTTAGGTTCCTTTGCAAAGTTGAAGTCCTGCACAAACTACGCATGTATGGATTTCAATCACGATGGTATGAGCACTTAAATGGATGCTGAAATTGCTGATGTATGGGTGGATGGTGGATGTTTTAAAGACGTTTATATAATGAAGGGTGTTATTGGTCTTATAAAAAATATGTTAGCGTGCCTAAAAATTGATTTTATAACAGGGAATTATTATGCATGATAAACTGACAGATACATGGCAGATTAAGATTTCATTTGAGTGAAATTAAAATTAATATACTTTTAATTTCAATTTTCAATATGAGACCCCCATCAGTTTAAATTTTGAAAACATAATCGAGTGAAAATTGCATATTTCATGTTTGTGATCTGAGAGGAACATGCAGTTTCGAGTTAATATTGTCTTTAATGACATGACAATGATAAGCATGAAGAAGACAAAGTGAAATGCATCCCTCTCCTAAAAACATGCTGGTAATAATCATGAAGCTCTGTAAAGAATTCATTTCCGCATTATGCCAGCGGCTACCACACCATGTACATGATACATGATAGATGATGATGAATACTGCAAAACTGCTGCTGGGGGTTTTTTAAAGGTTTTACATAATCGTGTCAAAAACCCCTTTTGGATATGCTCAAGGAGTACAGATTAATTGGAGTTTATATTAAAACTCCAAATTGCATATTATTATTCAATAGTTATCATAAATCCGGTTATCTTGACATAGCATTCATTTTCTAGAATAGGTAGATAGTTGGAAAATAAGCTGTAAGATCCTGCATTTTGAGTCAAAATTCTTGACTGCTTTTGCAATTTATCTGGAGAATGACTGATTGAGAAATTGATACAATTCATTTTTTGCAAGTGCAATTTCTCAACGTGGATTTCTCGTTGGACTGGACCAGGCATTTCTTTTTGCACAGATGAGATTAGCGAGGGCAAGACGAAGAGAAGCGTAGATATGTAGCGGAGCAGAATTAGAGCACTGGGACGACGGCACGGCACGGGAATGATCAGATCAGCAGTCAGCCAGTCCATTCGTACATAAGCATGTATTTAACTTTGCATAAACAACGAGTGGAGATCAAGGCGATCGCAATGTTCTTCTAAACCATCACATGTGAATCTGTGAAGTGTGATCCGTGATCCTACTTCCTACTAACACATTTCCCCTGTTTAAATTTCAAATTTTAAATTCCACCTTCAATTTGTTACTAGGTTCATAACAACGGTATCCTTACATAAACTTGTTTCTAGCGTTTCCCTTTCTAGTTTACCGATGATATTTTAGATCCATCGCACTTCAGCCTGCGTATTACACGTAAGGTACTAAATTATTAATAAGAGTTAGCTCATTTGTTAATGACGAAAGTCATTTAAATATTACTGATTTTTGATTTATTGTGTTTGTGTAATCTTTCAGCTAATTCAAACATCTGAGATTAAGCATCTTCAAACGTTACCTGCTGCTGACCCTAGTCTAGTTTAATATCGAATTAAAGGGGTTTCTCTCTGGAAGGTAAGGTGCAAAACATCCGGCTTTTTTCCCTTTGTAAACTCATTTGAATACTTGTTAATCATAATTTATCGCTAATTGTGGATCATACTTTGTGTTTGCATTTTAGTTAAGTTCCATTTGTGTACTAATCAAGAATGGCTGGAGCAGTAGGTAGGATGCAGTTATGCAAGTTGGCGCAAAGCCAGGCATTTCCGGGAGGCTTCACTGCTTACACTAGACCGTTTGTTGGTGCTATGATTGGAGCGGAATCACAGCAAGCGAGACGAATGTCTAATGCTCATTTACTCAAGGTTAGTGACCTCTAAGCAGTAGAAATATTAAAGTGCTTTCGAAATATTGTCTGAGATCAAATTGAGGGTTATATCGGTAGATTTAATTGAGATCTTTTCTTCTCACACAGAATTTACCCAAAGCAAAGTATGGTGGGCGACACACTGTGACCATGCTCCCTGGTGGAGGCATTGGTCCGGAGTTGATGGCTTATGTTAGGGAAGTTTTTCGTTACGCCGGTGTTCCAGTTGACTTTGAAGAAGTTCCCATTGATCCCAGCTCAGATAGTAATGAGGACTTGGAGTATGCTATCACTTCTATTCGTCGTAATGGTGCTGCATTGAAAGGTACTTAGAAATAAATTGCTACATGGAGAGAATAAATGTAAAAATGTGATTGGTACAGTTTATATGATGTCGAAAACTGCTTAACTTTCTAGGAAACATTGAAACACGAAGTCTTAGTCCAACAGTTATGTCAAGAAATGTGGCTCTTCGTAATGAGCTGGATCTCTTTGTCAATGTACTTCATTGCTATTCCTTCCCTGGTATTCCATCACGTCATCAAAATGTCGACATTGCTGTCATTCGTCAAAATACCGAAGGTGAATACGCAATGATGGAACATGAGGTAAGAAGTGTTTAGCGATGATCATTATTTAATAAATATCTGAGTTAGCAACTCATTTAACTAAAGATAATACGTAGCAGCAACTAATATAAATGTTCCCATCTGCTTGTAAACAGAGTGTTCATGGTGTGGTTGAATGTCTTAAAGTTGTCACTAGACCCAACTCTGATCGTGTAGCCAGATTTGCATTCGATTACGCTAAACGTCATGGTAGAAAGAAAGTCACCACTATTCACAAAGCTAATATTATGTACGTTATAAAACTTATATTTTAAAAATATTACCTGTATACTATTTTAGTTTTTAAGTATGCTAATGTGATGTCAATTATCGCAGGAAATCTTCGGATGGTCTTTTTCTGGACGTAACTCGGGAAGTAGCAAAGGATTACCCTGATATCCAACATGACGACATGATTATTGATAATTGCTGCATGCAGCTTGTCTCCAATCCACATCAATTTGATGTAATGGTTATGCCCAACTTGTATGGTACAATTGTGTCCAACGTCATTTGTGGACTCGTTGGTGGAGCTGGATTACTTTCTGGGCGCAATTACGGCTATGAGGTGAGTCACATCCATTATTATGGAGATTTACTCTATGTGTATTCCCATTAAATCTGTATGAAACTTTAATTATCTGTATTTGCTTTTTATAAATCAAATATCTAGTATGCTGTATTTGAGCCAGGTACAAGAAATACTGGTACTGCGATTGCTGGTAAAAACATCGCTAATCCGATATCCATGATGAATTCTGCTGCGGATCTTTTACATCATCTTCAGTTAGAAAATCACTCAGTTTGGTTGCGCGAAGCCATCGACAAAACTATAAATGTTGACAAAATTCACACTCCAGGTAAAATGCAACACTTTTGCATCCAACTTTGTTTAGCTCGATAACTTATGATATGTGTGACTAACCTTGTGTTTTTCAAATTACAGATCTTGGTGGACAAGCAACAAGCATGGATGTCGTCAAAAATATCATACAATTTATGCAGGCTAAAACTAAGGTTGAAAACTGGTGAACATGTGCCAAAACATTCATACTTCTTTCGTTTCATTTTAATGACAGCATATACCTATACTAGTCATTTATCTTCATTGGCATTGATAATGTTTGTGTTAGGTAGATTTTCATTTGAGAAGTATCGAAATTTAATTATGTACATGTTTTCCAGAATCACTAATAGGTCAACGGTATCCTAAGTTTGCTTGCCCTGTTTGAGTTGCGGTTAGTGATTACCCGTAACAACAATTTATAACCTTAAGTATTGCGTATCAAGTTTTAAGTATAATTTAATGTATGGTTCGATATACAAAAAAGTGCCTATCGACTGTGTGTAGTGTTCTTCAATTTTCTATGATGCGATTCAAATGTGTCAGCAGAGCTTGTACAGTTACACTGAAAACATGCCATGTCATTTTATCTTCTATTTGTTTACTTATTTTAATCACAGTATAAGTTGTCCAGTACCACACACTTTCATTTAAAAACTCTTTCAGTAGTTGTCATCAGTAGTTTACTTTCTACTCCATTCGGTCAAGTTATTACGTTTACTTTTGAAATCCACTTCTAAATAGAAACAGTTTAAAACTTTAAAATGTCGCATGTGCCTATTTTTGTACTTGAACAAAATCTAGAAAATTAAACGACATTTTAGGTCGCACATGCTGATTCAGCTATTTTTTCATAACATTAAATTAGAGGAAAAATGCATAAATTTGGGAAATGATTCCTATACCTAGCCAGAATCGTGAAGAGAGTCTGAGTCCATAATTTCGGTAATAATTACAGTATTTTCAATACGAAATGTTCAAGATTAGGTACATACATCCAACTCTTCTAAAACTTCAAAGCTACAAAGTTAATACTCTTAATAAGCAGTTAGCGTACTATAAAATGTGAAGAAGGAAATACATATTTAGGAATTTCTACATAGACAGGATTAAAGTGTAAGGTATGAAATCTTTTGCTGATTTTTATTTGTCGTTATATTTTTTCTGTACAATTACTAATCTGCTTATCGGTTCGGGGTACGTCGCTACACTAGACTTCCTCCTAGGTTTCCTTTCGCTTATACCACTTCTTGTGGTCTTTAAACCTTCTGCGCACATACTGCTTACTGTTCATAAATTTTGAAAACGGTAACTTTCCATGTCTTTAAGGATGAATGTGCTTTATTGAAATAATTGCTATGTTCGCATGAACTGTACTTTTTATTTGATCTATTTCAACTTCACTTCCGGTTACGTGAAGCCCGAAAATATTTGTTATTAAAACTATGATACTGCATAGTTCACAACAATGTAGGTTGTCATCGTATATTACATTATGCTTGCTTAAAACTCACATCATTTATGCATCAAATTGTAGAATATTAGCTGCTACTTTCTACTTTAGTTGATGCTTGTGATTTGCTTTCGGTGATTATGTCAGCTTTGTTTGTTCCATAAATGAAAATATATTAATGTCGTCGTACTATTTATTTTGCAGGCTAGCGTCATCTAAAATTATGGAGAAGTCTTGGTTGGATCTTTATGTTAACTTCAAATTTGTCATCGATCAATGGACCTTTAAATCATCTGTGCATTCCTTCCTGTGATCTGTCAACAATTTGGAAAGCTTCAAGTGTCGCTTTCTCATTTCCATTCAATAACTCATTCCCTATTCAACCTGCAGAACTCGTGCTACTGGTAGCCATTTATTTATAGTAGATTGAAAAAACGTAAGAAACAGTAAAATTGTTATGAATATTGAAACATCAATTATTGAAAAATGTATACTTATCATAGTAACAAATCAGTGAAATAAACAAATACCGGTAAAGAAGTAATGCTTAATGTTTGATGTTTATTTATCATGAATATCTTGAAATGATCATAATGAAATGCGCATATGAAATAAAACAAAAACATGTAAGAAAACACTATACCAAACATAAACATGCTATTCTCAATTATTGATGTTATAATGCCTTTAATCAATGAAATTGAAGTGAGAAAAAAATCATAAGCTGATATTTTGGTTCTTTTATTTTCAATACTCTACTTGTATAAGGAATCGGTGTCCTTGAAGGAGCAGATAAAATTTTTTATATAGACTTATATGTACAGTGAAATAACAAGTTTCAAAGATCTTAACCATTATTTATTGCAATAAAGAAAAAGAATTGTCCAATTTGTAATTAATACGGACATAGTTGCGTCAAATAATAAACTATGGCTATTTTTTATAAACTTACAGCTATGCATATACTTTCTGTTTAATAATAACCGTAGTAGTTCAGTTGAGAACTGCATACGTTTTGATGAATGATAAGACTAATTTTGTATAACTTTCGTTTGATGAATATTTACAAGGTATCTTCCCTATGCGTCTTTTGCTAAATTTAATTAGAGAGAATCGTACGTGTAAGTATTTGAGAATAAAAATTAATATTTGCCAGAAAGAGAATAGAGCCAGCCTTTTACAGCAGAAGTAGGTCGTTTAAAAATTAAAGACAGTAAATTCACAAAATTCACAATATGAAGGCTATATTGAAGCATATATTTCAAGAAACTAAGGCAACTACAAAGGGATCTTTCTCCAACGACAGGTCGTCACCTTTTTGAGGGATACACTAAATTATATTGTATTTAAAATATGTAAAAACAAAAATTAAACCATATCTTCATCCAAAAAGTTAAAGGGTAAGTCAGTTTTTCGTGAGATAAAAATTATCGAAATTCTTTCACACTTATGGTGTTTCAATGAAGCAGAAATTATAAAATTCTTAGGACTCGAGCATCAATTTTTGATGCGGGGTAAAATTTTCAGCTTTAACGTGTAGGCATCATGATATTGATAAAAGTTAACTTCTATTAAGATGTTATATACAAAATAAGCGACTATTTGTAAAGAGACATTACAGCAAACACAGAGCTTTGCTTATCAGTCATCAAACGCTTTCAAGCCATTAGAATTGTCTATCTACCGCATTTACCCATACTTCCGTTTAGCTTGTAGCCATTCATACATGTAAATAGTTAATTAACTCCTTCTAGAATTCATATTTTTCGGAGATGATTGGTTTGTTCCTCAGTTGAACCCCGACTCTTTTTATTTAATTAGTTCCCATCAGCTCTGCCCCGCTTTGCAACGACAGAGGGTGAAAAGGGCGCAGCTCTTTTGAGAATCCCGGTTTTAGGGGCTGAGAAATTTGGAGCCGCAGATTCTGCAATAAAATTAATAGTTTTGGTGAGAAAACTGGAACGAATAATTTATAATCAATGTTCTTAAATCCTTCTTAAAGTCATGACAAAAGTACCTTGAAGCCATCGGACTTGAGTTGCGGGTCCATATCCCTTATCGTTTTTGGCAGCAATCCTGAAAATGATGGCAGGCTTCGATGTCGTATCCACCAAAGCCTGATTCAGTGAAGCCGTTGGCACATTACATTGATTTGATGGACCACAGTACACCCTCACGAAAGACAAGTTAGTGACTCCGGGCTTTGGTTCCTGTTACATAGTCAAAGATTCCAATAAGATATCATCTTTAATCTTGGTTTAGAAAATACGATGTAAGCGATGTAAAAGTGATAGTTGAAGGATTACTTACCGGAGCATTTGGAGGTGGCTTTACTGCCAGATAAACAGAATACTCCAAAATATCTCCTGGGGTGTTGAGTGGTGGTTCCCAAGCGATGGTTGCACCATCCACTGACTTTGAAATTTTAATGGAGCTAGGAGCGCCAGGGAATCCGGGAAGACATGTTTTAAAAGCAGTTACCTGTAAAGATAGAAACAATGAGACAACTGCTATTAAACTTTATGCAACTACCACATGATGTATATCTACATGTCATTAGTCTTTATTATGCAATATATCATTTTATATCAGTGTAAACGGCTTGCCTCTCCCCATGGTCCTCTTCCACAGCTATTTATAGCAGCTACGCGGAATTTATAAGCTGTTGCTGGTTTAAGCTCCACTTTCTTCTTAATGAATTCAAGATCTTTGTCCACAGGAATATCTGGCTCCAGGCGTGATAATTTCTCGTTTGTAGTAAAATAGCATTTTACTATGGTGCTGGTGTTTCTCGTATGTATCACATCCATCCAGTTGTCAATTTTCTCCTCTGGAGTTGGAGCTGGAAGTCTAACTTGTACTGTAGTTGCTTGACCTGGAGCTGTCCCATTAGTAGAGGGAGAGGACAGTGTTGCAACTGCAGATTGGTTGTTATTTAATCTCGAGTCTGCCATTTGGGCTCGGATCACAGATGCATTTGGAACGGCAAGTCTCGTCAAAATTTGTTGCCCGGCCTCTGCTCCAGCAGCAGTGGAAACTGGTGCTTGTACAGTGAGAGCTCCTGACGCTGAAATAGAGACTGGCATTCCAGATGGAAGTATGAGAGGACTGGAAATTGAGACACCGACAGGAAGAGATGACATGTTAGCGGATGATGACTGGATCGACACAGGTGACGGTTGCATGATAATTGAAGGTTGTGTTCCAACGGGATACATTCCAGCGGGTAGATTTACGACTGGATGAGCGGTAGTGGACGTCACTGGAGCAGTGGGAATAACCAAGGACGGTGTCATTGAAATTGATGCTCCAGGTGATGGTGTTAAAGTGACCCCACTTTGCTGTTGGGGGATTTGATGTAAAGCTGTAGGCTGATGGGAAGCAAGTTGCTGCGGTTGTTGTTGTTGTTGTTGTTGCTGGGGTTGGGGTGGCATCACTTGGGTGGGAAGTTGCTGCTGGATGGCAGGTATCTGTTGTTGGAGGACAATCTGCTGTGGTGGTGGAGGCTGTTGCAAGGTGGGCTGCGTGGTGGGTGATAGTTGTACTGCTGGTTGTTGCATTACCTGACCCGGGGCCATCTGGGACACAGACACTGCAGATAAATTTGTAGCTTCAGATAAAGAGGGTGGTGTGGTCGTAACAGGAACTGGAAGTACTGATTGCTCGGTTGGCGCTTCAGAAGTGTCCATTTGGCTCTCTGTGGGTGTAACTGTGCCAGGTATGGTTTCTGCTGATCTCCCTTGGGTACTTTCAGCAGATTGGATGGTGGATGAAGTTTCAGATGCTGGGCCTGAAATGTCCATTGGTTCAACAGTGCTTGATGTTGGCACTTGAACTCCTTGTTGACTTGGCTCCTCAGGCTGGACATTTGATGATGATGCCTCTGCAGTAGTATCACTTACCCCGGATGTAGATTGCATTAGAGCCTCAGCCTTACCAGCTTCTACAGGTTGTGTGGGAACAGCCGCCTCTGTGGATGATGTTGGAACACATGGTGACGCCGCAGGTGTATCAAGACTGGGAATCACTGGCACACTCTCTGTTGCTGGTGATGCTTCATTTGGGGTACCACTGGATGCGGTTTCCTGTGATGGTTCTGCTTCTGAGACTTGTGCAGGCTGTTGCTGAGCTGTCTCAGTAGTCGAAGCACTGGAAGTGGCCTGAGCTTCCTGGCTGCTGACTGCTTCTCCATCACCTTCGGCACCTCCCTTCAATCCAAAATTAATTTTGTCCCTCCAAGAAAACTTTGTACTAGCACTATAAATTGGA
>JAQIXX010007344.1:0-10958 GCA_034700605.1 Willowsia nigromaculata | reverse complement strand
AAAAATATTTATGTATTGAATTAACTTGTTTAAGACAAGGATAATTTTTGGCAAAGGATATCCTGATAAATTATTGACAATATGAAATTTTTTAAAACCAACCATTAGAGTAATTGATGTGTTACCAAAACCAGTTATGCGACCTAGTTATACCTAGTTGTTAGTTTACTTATTCTCATGAACTTTATTTATTCGTTACGGAAAATATTTTTGGTGTTAATTGTTTTGCTAATGCTATTCAAAAAACTACTTCTAGGTTATGCAAACAACAAGCTCAAGGGTTTACAAAAAACAAGTCCAGTAAGTATAAAAAGAGCTTTAAGCAGCCTTTTAAGACACTGTGATAAAGCAAGAAAATTCTAAAACGAATACCAAAGCGAAATCAACATTTAAAATTTTATCTTCCTTTTTTATCACGTTCGAATTAAACAAGGGATAGAATTTTCAATTTCTATATGCATCATATTTAGATTTGACTTGAATAAAATAAAACTTATTGTTCTTTACTGGAATAGTCACAGTTGTTTAATGTTTAGGGGTTTACGTGCTTCCAGTTACGTTCGAATTATTTTGAAATTAAAAATTATATTCATTTTTACAAAACAATACTCAGTATTGATATACAAACTGATTTATATGCCTTAATGTACATATGCGTTCTTCAGGTTTCAAAGTTAATGTGAAATAACACTAACGTTTGATCTAAAACTTTCCTGTTTTCAAGATCAAGCACCCTTTTAATGCAATATAAACTTGACAATTTACAAAATGTCTTTTCTTTACTCTTTACATGCTCATTCCAGGACATACCATCATAAAATATCACACCAAGTATTCGTAGTAATTTCAGTTTTTCATTGGCTGCACCATTGCACCACAAAAATTCTATTCGATGCACATGTTTAAGTTGTGCAGGTTTGCAAACAAACATACTTTTGTCATTTACTTTACATTCAGTTGGGTTCTAAATTAGAACCCATTAGAACTTCTAATGGGCTTCATCCACATAGTTTTACAAAGGATGTCACTTTTGACCATAATATTTATATTAGAGACATTTTCTGATTTAATTACATTAGTACAACCAGCATACATATATACACTTCTTCATAATGAACATTAATCATTAAAATGGGGCGTCTCAAAATCGTGTATTCACGTTTTATATACAATGAAAACCAAGTGTTTATCGGTCACTTGAACTGGTAAATGTAGAAAAATGTACATTTCTTCAAATGTCTTGTATCCTGAAAGTGTTCTATTATTTATTATATTGTAGACATTTGTGTTATTGTAAGCATTACCTAAGAAAATATAAACCAACACAAAGCTAATGATACTTCATTTTATTCTTAGATGGTATGTTAACTCTAGAGGTAAAAGAGTAACCTTGCATTTCAATATAATTATCAAATATTGAGACAAATAAATATCAAAAAAGAGTCTAAATGAAAGAAACGGGATCACAAAATTTGTTCCGATTCTTCGACATACGCCATTTTCAAAAACATAATTAAATTCCTCATATGAAAAACTAAGTAAACGTAGGCGATTGAAAGATCTACTTACAGTAAAGGTAAAATAGTTATGTAACTTAATATGTTCGCTAAAATTTTGATTTCATTTTCCCTCGTGAAATTTAATTAAATTTCTTCACTCAAACTTCTCTTCTACATATTTTGTATGGTTCATATCTTGAGGGCTCCAAAGCGTGCATTATTTCACCATTATAGCAAATATGACCGGATTCTATGAAGTATGATTAATTTCCCATTACTGGCAATATCAAATGAGCATCAGCATGATGAAGCATGTGAAAATCCTATATATGTGTGCACGTAGACGGAAGATGATTTTATACTACTATAAAGATTTGGATAAGAAAAAATGTGTAAAGGTGTGCTGGAGCTTGAAAATTTTTTGTTTTTACAAAATCAAAATGGATTGATTCACAAGATATTTTTCAACTAGATTCACTGCATAATGCAAATATATTAGCAGCCAATGATCGGTAATATTAACTTATTAACTAACTAATGCTCTTGACATTTAAACATTTGACGGAGAGCAATAGTATGAAAAAATTTTAAATATAGATTGTATGAGTTTCCTGCTGAACTAAACTTTTCCTTGACACTGCTAAAATGAATAAATCAAGCGATATAGTTAGGTGAGCAAGGTTTTGAAAAGTATGAACTGTAGCTTTGGCATTTATATAAGAATTGAATGTCATGTTGCCCACGTCGCATCAACAAAAATTTAAAATTTAGGCGCTATTAAAAAATTGTTCAAATGACTCCTCTAAGAAGAAGTGAAACAAAAATATTGCAAGTATTCTTGATCATACTCATGATTCATAAAATACAGTTAAATGATTTCTGGTCAGAGTTATGCTTGCACACAAAAACAATAGAAACGGAAACATTAGCTAGCAAATGCTTTAAAATGATTGGATACGATGATATCGTATTAAAATTTTTGATAAACTTTGAATGTCAGAGGAACAAATTTGACTCACTGGCTTCGAGTCTGCTCATTTAATTACAGACATAGTTTTAATCAAATCAGTTAAAATCAGCTTTACTAGATTAAAATAATGACATGAAAAATTCGAGAAATTGACTTTACTGACTTAATGGATACGTATAATAATTACCATTTTGTCTATAATATTCTCAATCCTAATTTACAACTTGTACAATTCCAATTGTGCAAACTTGTGCAATGTAACCCAAATGATTTTAAGATCATAAATCAGTAATGTTATGTTTTGTATTCTATTCTAAACCTAGACACACGAGTATGACACCACACAAACTTGTTGCGCACCGAAAGTATTTAGGGACACGCATTTCACAGATTTTGTGATAAATGCCCTCCAAAATTTGTTGCAACCCCTTTCTGGTAAGAAATTTCATTGGTCTGGGTCTGAAAATATAATACATTTATTGATCAACACCTCACAAAGATTTACACAAGTAATTGCTCCAAATAATTCACCAAATATCGTAATGATATACCGTAAATTTCTAATTGAACGCCTCTTCCAAATACGTAAAATACGCTTCCCGAAATTCAGAAGTATATTAGCTTCTCTATGTGCCATTCCAAATAAACCCCGGGTAACCTACGGACTACAAAGTCAGCGTATGTTCTTCGACGCTCCGCTGTCTAATTGGAAATTTACGGTACACAATATGCCTAAAATATTTGCCTCAAATATCTTAAAGACATTGTCTCAACCGTGGTAACTAACAGAATTGCCTAAAAGACAAAGCTTGTTCATAGAAATTTATCAACAAATTCATGAAATGAAATGTTAAATGTGGTATCTGTTGCGAATACATTTCTTAACTTACAAACATCAAAAACTTAGTTTATCTTTTATTTCATAATTTGCTGGGATTTGTTTGTTGTTTTTTTCGTTCAAATTTATTGATTTAGGGATAACATTTTTATTCCATATGACCTTTAAAATTTAGTGACGTATGATGCATCAAAAGAGTACGTTTGTGTACCGTCAAGCTTTTGATGCTAAAATCAGAGGTTCACGATATTTGTAATCATGGCAGGGGGGATTGGCAATTGGCAAATTTACCCAAGCAACATTGCATGTACAAAAATCGAATAGTAATTCCGTACCTATAGTGCTTCTGAACACCCCAGTATCTGCTCATGGGTGGGAATGGAATCTGACAGTTTTGTTTAAAATTATTTGCATTTCATATTTCCCGTACATTTCAAATTAGCAAATTCTTTCTTTTATCTTTACATGCATAGTAAATTTCGTTATATTTTCTTCTTTTACCAGAAATAAAATCAAATTCACTGAAATACTCTTCGTGCCTTTTGTGTTGAAATTAAAATAAACAATGCCCTTTACAAGTACTGTTTATAAACACTTTTATACAAACACCCTATTTATCTACCTTTAAAATAGGAACAAATAGCGTATACAATTCAGTATCAATAATTGAAATTGCTTTATAAACACGTGCATTTCCTTCCTTCCGTACCACTTTTTTAAATTGTAATTGTAAATTTTAAATTGTAGTATTTTAGATGGCTTCAAACACAAGCTTTTGATAGTATATTGCATTTAAATATTTTTCTTCATGGTTTCAAGTTTTTGTAATTTTTATTTGAAATGCATTTTTCCATAAAAGCATTTTGTTTTAAATGCGTTTTTGAGGAGGTGTTTTCTATTTTAAATACATGTTTGAGGAAGTGTATTCTATTTTAAATACAAAATCAGAGTATTTTGGAAACTTCGATGAACACTGTATTGACTATAACACATTTACTGTTTATCATGATACTCCCTTGGCTCGTCCAAACGAATTTGAAAAGAGATGGAAGGTCAACCGCCCCTGTAAATTTATAAAATTTTGACTACCAGTTTGATCACTTCCCATTGCTTAGTAACCCCCTAAATTTCATTGGACACTCAAAACATGCGCATTTTATTTGCTTTGAGTTATTTATTTTGCTGAAAAACTCCACTGGTCCAATGTGATATTCAATGTGATACATTTTGGGGGGTTACTAAACAAAGTGGGGAGTGATCAAATTGGTAATCAAAATTTTATAAACTTAAGTTGGCTTTCAATCTCTTTTAAAATTCTCTGGCTCGTCCCAAAGATAATTCATTTACATTTTATTTTGTAATTTGTATATCTAAATGCGAAATTACATGTGTAATTGTGGCTAAATTAAATCACGAACTACGCATATATTTGTCTTGATTTGCATAAAAAAATTTAAAAAACGTGGCAATTATATAATCTATATGTTTTAATTAGTAAAATACATTGATTTCGTTGATGTCTATGTCTTTGTTGCCATCTATGTATTGTGCATTGTAAAAAGCAAAAAAATGTAGGTAAATCTACGGTATGGTTTATTGGGTAACCCAGGACTTGTCCCTAGAAATTTTCGATTTGGCTTGTGGGGTAGGCTGCCAATCCCCCTAGCCAAAAGTGCATGGAAACGAAAACTGATCACAAATATCGTGAACCTCTGGCTAAAATAAAACACACTTATTCCTTGTTTACATTAAATAAAAATTTGTCTGCACATTAAAGAAAAGTATGCAATAGGTTGTTAAATGGGCGGTTTATAACATTTCGGAGTCAACAATTCAATCTGGCAGTCAATTCAAGGGATCTTTATAATTTATATCTCAGATATTTTGCCTGAATCGTGCTCATAACATCAATATACTTTTTCAATTAATAGCAATTTTTTTCAAAACTATTTTACAGTTGCAGTTTTCATTCATCGTTCATATCTGTCCAAATCCAAACTTACCAGTACGATAAGCTGAAATCGTCGCGCGCAAAATACAAATAACGCACGCATCAGTCAAAATAAGATCAGGTGCTGATATGGAATTGATTTCAGCTACTGATTTCCAACCAACATGCTGATGGTCTCAGAATCAGTTCTGGTATTGCGACTTTTGTACTTTTTTGTCTGTTAATTGAAAAAAATTGACAATTACTAATGAAAGCAAAAATTTATATCTGATTCTTTTCTCAAATTCAACTGCGTATTTTGATACATTTGATTCAAATTAACTACTAATACCTTGACGATTTCTTATGTAACCAGAAAAACGTTAAGTACTAAACACTGCCACATCAAACATAAAGTAGTGAATGCATATGTATTTTTTTATCAGCTTAATGAATGATTTGGTATGCTTTTAAATGATTCTTTTGTACTATAAGTAACCATAATTTTTAACACCGCATCATTTAAAGTATTGATAATAAAGCTGTTATCAGAATGTTCTGAAATTTGGATTCTTTTCAGAATGACGAATGAGTAACTATTCTTTTATAAAAGTCTTTCATTCATGCATTAAAAATTCTCATGCTTATACTACGAGATGCTTAATATTAAAAAATATGTTTGTAATTAAAAGAGCCCATACAGAATATTTTGAATCTATGAACATGGTAAATGGAAGGGATATACAATCAATTTGTGTCAAACTTATAATGTACTTGTAAACAAAAACAAATCTTACCTTTTCTAATGTTTAACGAAACTTAACCCTATTTTTCGCAAAAACAAATATTTAAGACATTACAGCTAAAATTGGTGGCTAACTAGATTCTTTATTAAGTCTTTTATAGCTTAACTTTAAAGCGTTAAGTTTGCATAATAATCGTTAAAAGATTGGGAAAAGAACGTTTACCACATGTTGACAGGTTCTCGAGATTTTTGCAACCTAATATGTACAATATTTTCAACGTATCTGTGAAACTCTTGCAATGGAGTCTTGTAAAGTTTAGTAAGCGATCTAATGTAAACTAAAACTTCTCTATAAGAACACCCAAGAGAAAATGCTTTTGTATTGCTCCATTTAAGAAAAACAGTTTTTTCATGTAAATTGGTGTATGTTCGCTAGTAGGCGAAAGCAATCCTGGCAATGTTAAACAAGGAAGTACTTTCCCCCATTTCCCAAGAAGTTGTGGAATAGACAGATTGATAATTTAAGATTACCAACATGAATCCAAACTTGTTTTATGAGTTTTTTTAAACGGTCAGGTGTCACACGCTTTACTTTTGTAAACGTTATAAGATAAACCAAACTTCCCGTTTAATCACACGAAGAATCATCGATTGCTTGGAATTTTGCTAATCAAACCGCATGAACGAAAGTGACCTAATTTCTGGTACAAATCTTAAAATTAGAGGGTACAATCTGTCAAATATTGTCAAATAATCTTTCTAGTTGACGATTTTGAGTTGTATGCCTTTCCAAACTGAATCATCCTTGCATAAAAGTGGTAAAGAATCATCAAAAATCTTCATCCCAACTCAAAATCTATAAAAATTCTATGTATTGTGAAAAAAGAATAAAGAAATATTTTTATAAAGAGGTTTTCGGGCTGAAGGGAATGCAAAATAAGTGTGCATTTAAGGAGGAGTCAGGATTTTCTTAATAGGAGGTAATTTAACATCGAAAAGTTCAATGCGGGGGGAAGAAAACGTATGCTTATAGGAAGTTTTTCTATTATAGAGTTAGAGATATGTATTATAGAGAAGTTTTACTGTAGTTGCTTTTTGAGTAGCTGCAGATCTCTGGAGAAAGAAATTCTGATAAATCTTGCGAATCTCATGTCCGTGCTCAAGATTCAAATCCATTTGAATCAACTACCATTTGATTCAGACATAATGACTTAATATACCAAATGATTTAATATGCTTTTTGAATCAATAGGTCATAAGATTCAATGATTTTTGAATCAAACTAACCCAAATTTTTAAAATTTTATAAATATGAGTTTTTCAGTTATCCAGCATAAATTCATAATCTTTTGCATTCGTCATACGTTAAACTATACAAGTACCAAGCAAATGCGTAAATTCCAAGTCACAACTGAAAATTAGTCTTGTAGCATTAACTTTGATTGACTAAAAACTTTGAACTAAACTTTAAACTTAAACTTTCATTGGGGGCGTACATGTGTGAAAAAGGTTTTTTGGGATTGTTAGTAAGGGAACAAATAATTATACAATGGCCCATAGATATGATATGCAATGAAGTATGAAGTTTAATCTCTCGTGTTTAACTGTATCATTTTATTTCCACCTTTTTTTACAAAGAAATAAAATTTACCAATAAAACCACCTCAATTTAAAGTCACAAAATAAAGCTGGTGTATATTTTGTCTTCTTTCTCGCTAAAGAACCATGAATGCATTTTGAGTTTTTCGGACCCATGAAGCATAAACTCAATTGAATATTGAAATTTTTTCTCTACTTTTCTAATAATTTTTCCACTTAATGTTCAATGATGGTGACCGTGATATATAATGTTACATTCATGAATGACTATTTCAAAGTTTTCAGCTCCGGTGGCTTCAATATTATGATTCAACTACTATCTGAATTACTTGAAAAAATAATTCTGTTTTTCAGAGGTGAATTTCCTCGTTTCCGATGGTTTTGTACCAGGAATTTTGCCACAAAAATATGCCAATTCGATAGCAAAAAATCCTTTACTGAGGCACAATATTTATTTTTGATGGCGGTTCCCTTTTTTCATATTTATTATGCTCCTTGGTGGACAATGGTTTGCAATGCGTTGTATTATGATATAGAGACCAATGAAACTCTACGTTACAACATTAAAATGTTGATTAATAATTTGTGACACATTATCAGTAGGTACTGTCACTCGTGTAATTTCAATTCTACGTCTGAGTTTCAAAAATTCAAATATTTACCAAAGTTCATTAAAAAACGTAAAACGAAACTTAAAACCATTAATAAAAAACAACTAATTTGATTTATTAATGCTAACTGAAGCGTAAACCATCGATTTTATCATAAATAATAAAAAATAAATAAATGAGATAAAATTTTTCATATCATATTATATAAGATCCTATACATAATATGATATGTCTGACACTCTAGTCCGGCCAAGGACTTTGTTAATTAAAAAAATGGACTTGAGCGTATACGTTAAAAATTGATAAGTAAGTTCACGGTAAGTGGGTTTCTGGAACTGACGGTAAATTGAATTATATTATTTGTGAGTAGTAATCATAAGGATTGGTAGCTTTCTCTCGAGATTCTTCTTCGAGTTCTAAATAAGTTGATGTGGACTTACCTCGAAGAATAAAAGGATTTCATTGATTAATGATCTAAAAATAAGTGGTTGTGTATTACATTGAACATCATGGCACGTAGGTATAAGAAACTAAAGTGACCCAATGAAATAGAAAAACATAAAAATGTTACTAAATCCTTCAAAAACAAGTATCACCTTTCCCCTTTCTTGTTAGCCATCACTACACATGCTCTAAATACTTTAGGAACAAAGGTCAAATAAGAAAGGGCAAACATCGTTGGACAGCGGTAACTTTTCAGCAAATCAATAAAGCGGGGGAATTTCCGGGTCTGCGGTTTAAAAAGATCCCTAATGAAGCAATTTAAAAATATATGTCCTGTTACCCCTATTAGATGGATTAGCTTCAGGGCTATCGAAATCTCTTTAAAGAAATCTCTCTCGAAATCTTCTCACTCAATAATAAAGTACTATAAAGGTGTGTAAAACTCTAGTAAATGCGGAAATTCAGCACTAATGATCCACCGCGGTTTGATGGAACAACAGTGTGTTCATGCATTATTAATGACTTCAAAGAAGAAAGTAGCTTCCAAAGTGAAAGTACCATGTGATTTATGTGCACTGTACCAAACACGAAAGACGTCCGCGTCCCAAGGGAAACTTTTTGTTGGTCAAATGATGGTAGTATTTGGTAGCAAATAACCCTGCATTTTTATGAGTTCTCGGCCAGATATATTGGTTGGTTTTAATACAAATTCCTCCAAACAGGATATTGAACTTCAATAAGGCTATAAACCTATATTTATGCTAAAACATGTTAGAATAATATAAAATAGGTCGTCTGTTATGTTTGTTATGTGTGGCAGTCTGTCTTTGGACTTGAACAAGTTCAAGGTTGTGTTCTTACATACGTTACTTTATGTTATCATAGCTATTTACATCCTGAGAAAGTTGAAGGATGTTTTGTCCCGCAGGATGTTTTACGATATTATGTTATCTGAGTTAGTTACTAGTGCATAATATTATTGTCAGAAGCTTTTATTTGGAAATACTCTTTTCAGCAACAAATACTTGAGAACTTATAATCAAAATTTTCCTTTGAAACAATGTTTGCATTCTCGCGAAATAAACTCGTTTGAATGTCTTGTTTTATTTAAATTGCAAAGCAAATAAAACAGCTACAAGTAGTAATGCGGCTCTTAGCCAAAATATACTGTCTGGTGTATTTTCACCTCATGCGCCTGCATTGAAGAAAATTCGCACAATTTTGGAGCTTAAAAATGGCAACTGTCGCAGTTACAGTTAACTGAAAGAATGGATGGGAGTCCAATTTTTGTATAGTGTCTAAGCTGGCCTGAGGGAACGGTTTCATTTTCATTACCGAATGGCATGGTACACCTTATTTTCCACTTGAATCTAGTTGGTATTCCACCAACCAGTAAATGAAGCATGAGTATTATAGCAACGTTCCTTAATTTGTTAAAAATACAATGGGAGCAAACATTGCATTTCAACTCCCAACAGCTAACTAAATTGCTTCTGAAAAGCCTTGAAAGGTAATATTTTTTCCTGTTGTGTAAAATAACGTAATTTGCAAATGGAGCTTAAATGATTGCTCAGGATTATTTATATTGATTCATTGCATGATGAGCATGTTTTTATTCACAAAAGTCAGCGATTGGTTTACATAAAAATAATCTCATCAGCAACACCTTGAAATACAAGGAAACTATAAAATAAATCTAAAGCTTTTCCTTGGAAGTCACTGAAATTACTCGGCGCATGCAATGACCAAATGATATTGAATTTTGATTATGGCTTTTGTGTGTCATTGATATACACTGGGAAAATTTGTTTGAGGTTAACCTAACCACAACGGTAAAAAGTCAAATTGTTAGTACCATTTCTTAATTTCGTCCTTCATTAAAATAGAACAGAATACAATGAGGTTCATCAAATATTTTATAAATCATGTATTTTGCCTGAATCCAAAGACACAAAAGTGGATACATTTGTTTTTGGAGTTTGTTTTCACTGAAGCAATGTGGTGCTTAATGCTGATTGTTTTTGAATGAACTGCATTATCATCAAATTATCTGCTTATCCTATTTCAAAATATATGGTAGTTACTACTTAAAACAGAATAAGTACCAATTCTGGACTATGGCATATATTGTAGCAGGATATATTTGTCTGTGAAACAGAATTCATTCGCAGGGTTTCACCGAAACGAGACAATACACATTATATATCGGACATTTTGATATCGTTTAGATTTGTTTTAAATACAGTTTCTTAAATATGTATGGTTTTACGTTGTTACGTAAATTTTGATTTTACGAAAATTTTGAAATTTACGTAAATTTTG
>JAQIXX010007343.1:0-10962 GCA_034700605.1 Willowsia nigromaculata | reverse complement strand
GAAAAATTTTGTGTTGTGTATTAATCTTTGCTCCATACTCTAGTAAGAGTTTGATGTATTCCAGCTGTGTGAAAGTAATTGGTAAAGGACGACTAATATTAGATGCGGCCCGGCATATTCTGTGTATAGATGTGAAATCCGAGGCATCATGGATATTTGGAGAAAATCTTTTTGACTGAATTACTAGCTTTAGAAATTCAAACTTTTGACAGTTGTGTGCAAACCAAAAACTATTGTTTAGTTGCTTTTGGGAAATGGTGAGGTGCGATAGAAGCCAAGCTGATATTCTTATCGATGGCAAGATGTAAGATAGAATGTTCGTCCTCTATCTTGGAGTCAAAAAGGACTCCCCACTCTTTAAAATAGTCAAGCATTTTTTGTCAATGGGATTTAGCTTCATCAAAACTCTTTCGATTAAAGTGTACCCCTGAAAAGATTTATTTAAAATGTACTTTGTATCCTCAGGTGACATATTTTTGACGTACTCAACGATTTGCATGTACAGGTTGGAATCACGTGAGTATACAGCGGTATGAAGCATTTGAACTAGTGAATCTTTCTTGTAGCTCTTAGTACCTAATTCAAGAAGCGTCATCAACAAATTCATATGAACGTTTGAACAGAATATTGGTAAGTTTTTATCATTAGGTTGTAATAGTAAATTAAGATTAATCGGGTGCAAACGTTTAATTATCTCACACTTGTTTTTCACAGCTAGCTCATCCAGCATAAATGTATCTTCCACACACGAGTGAATAATATCTGATAAGGATTTATCGCCGGATTTCAACTTATCAAAAGTTTTGTTGACATAAGACCATATCGAAAATTTCATACTCTCCACGACCTAAGGCGTAGTGAAGTAAAGTTTTATGGTTAAACACAAAATCGGAAAACGTAATATTTTTGTTGCTAGATAGTCCAAAGTTTGTATAAATATTAGCAGCAAATGATTTGCTAGAACATAATGTACACAGAATAAGAAGTTTTGTATCAATAACACTACTTTCAATGTTTTGCGAGATTGCTAATTTGTACACTAAAAGGGAAAACGCACTTTCAAAATTTCTGTACACACACGCCTCACCAATAACAATTAGCAAGTCTGTATCAATATTCGGTTTATTTGTATTTTCCTCAATTTTCAATGTGATCTCGTCATTTGTATTTCATAACAGTGCATCTACAAAGTAGCAGATTACGTCGTTTTTAAAATGCTGTGTCATTATTGTTGCCTTTTGTGCTTGAATACTTGTTGGTAAAGTTTCAAATACTTGCCGAAATAAAAATTTAAACTGAACTGAGGAACAATTTGTTTGTAAGAACTCTACTACATATTTAGCTAAAAAGTCCTACATTTAATATATCCTCCATGCACAATTCTGGATCGTTCAAGATTTCTTAGTGTAAACTTTGAAACTTTGGGAACAGCAATGAAAACGAAAGGTTTATGTGCGCTGATGTAAGAATGAGTTCATCCAAATCTTTGATGCCATAACGCTTGAAAAACTGTTCATACTTTTTCTTTACAAGTCGGTCATATAGGTCAGTCATTGACTTTATTCCCATTATTGGTGAATAATTTTTACCGCTACTAAAGGGCGTTCTCCTTAAAGGTTTACATCTTAAAATCGTAATTTTTCTAATTCTCTACAACTTCTTTCAAAACTGTGCAGATCATCTAAAAGCCCAGAAACTATACTTTTTACTACATAAGCCAAGGTTTTATAAGCAACTTTCATACTCATGTAAATATCACCGAAAATTATACTTTGAATTTTTGGTTTTCCGAGCATTATTAGGTCCACCAACACGTATCCTTTCATGTTTTTGATTAACAGTTTAGCTTTTATAGGAGCTTAATTTGTGCTTTAATTGCGGCAATTAAGAGCAGACGAAAAATTGTTAGATTTATACGAGAAATTTTTGTTCCAAGTTCAGTGGAACAGATTGTCAGCCTGGTGAGCAGTGGCGATTTGGATTAATATTTTTGAAACGAGCTAAAAATTCTCATATCTGAGGCACTACAACTATGTCAAATTGCAGGTAGATTAAGTTGGTTTTCAAGTTTTTCAAAAACAACCGAAGCAAGCGCTCTAAATATGCTGTACAACTTAAAATTTTAAAGTTTTTCATCGTAAACCGGAATTAATACGCTTGCCTATTATTCCATGCACATCATTAGTGATCACTTCATACCATAAATAGATTCAGAACTTCTTACTACAATAACACTGAAGTCACTTTGATTTTAAAAGTTACTGGTCCAATTTTATGGAGCATTTTCCCAAAAGTGCCTTGATCAGTTTTAGTTCGTTTTGGAAAAATGTTTTTAGACTTCCAATATTGTTGAGCCTACAAAACCTACTAGTTTCAATGGAATGGAAAGTCCAAGATATGTAACTACAATAAAAAAGAATGCACCTTACGACAAGATAGGCTTGAATCCAAAACATAACCGACTGTGGATTATATGATGAGATCAAAATGTATGCTTTTAAGGAGAACGCCCTGTAAGAAAGATTTTTAATTCGTCTTCAAACACATCCCCGATTAAAAGACACAGAAGAGGTATTACAGCTACAGCTACATCACAGTCACTTTCAGTAGATATAGTTTATTTTAGCTGGGATAAACACGTTTTTGCAAAATATCTAAACTTTTCTTTATTTCTAAGTGGATTCATGTTACGAGACCAATATTTCTCAAGGAACATAACTTGATCGTTATTATCAAATGATTTTATACTGTACCCAATCACATTCAATCCTCTTTCTAAACCTAATGCAAGTGAGGTCGTGTTGCTACCCATAGCCTACTTTGAGAAAATTTACGTTGCAAAAGTTTTATCAGTTCATATCCATCCCAGACTTTTGGATTCAGTTCATCTAAACTATCTAAAACAATGTTTTTTATTTCATTTTGATAATGTTCAAAGTAGGCCAAACCTAATTCATTTGTACACAAACATCTTGCCATAGCTGATATTATGTGGTCATTTGGATTGTCTTTAATCGCAACAAATTTCTCTGCTAGTTCACATACTGTCACAAAACATACATTCAAAGAATTACCAGTTTTTAAAGCTCTTAGCTGTCTAGCAAAATGAGCGAGCAATATTGATTTTCCCATTCCTGGAGCATCAGAAATACAAATAGTGCCCTCACATGTGGAGTTGTCTAGGAAGTCATTAAAAAATTCCTTCTCCTTTAAACTAGGCTGGTGCATACTAACGTATTTTTGAATAGTTTTAATTTCACCTGTAGATTTCTTCCACAGGAGTTTTCCATGTTCGTATACAATTAAGTGTATGGCAAGCGACTTGTGTTTGTGCTTGTTGACAATTAGTTCAAAGTGTGAGAGTTCCTCTAAAATTACAAATTTTGTTGTAAAATCGAACGATTGAAAAAGAAAGTTTGCTGAACTGTCCGTAGGTTTTCCATTTACTAGGTTTGAAAGCTTAAGTCTATAAATACCGTGGATAAAGAAGATGTCACTTCCTTCGTAATGTTATAAACTATTGTCTAGTACATTACTGGTACGAATTTGTCTTGGAATATAATATACTATATATTTAGGAAGGCTTTCTCGTAGAATCGTGGGGAATTTGCCATGAATGATTTCTAGAAGTATTGAATGTTGAACTTTTGGCAGAATATCAACACATTTCTCCAAGTTTAAGCCAATTAATTGTCCACATTTATTCTGAATTTCGCTCTTAAAAATTGGGGACAAGTCATCCCAAACCCAAATTTATCCTTCACAACTTTTATTTTTGAATGTATTGCGGTGACTTCACATTTTTCAAAGTTAAAAACACATTTGCCAACTGAATCAGTGAGAAGTGATTGAATTTGTTTCAAGTTGCTTTCACACAGGACTACATAATTGTGCTCGCTTGTAGTCGTTGGTAATGGTAGAGTAGATATAAGTTTTAGAAATTCATTTGATGGGTATATAGAAGCATTTGTAACTGTCTCATTGAATCTAGTGCATGTAAGCCCAACATCATCAGTTTGAAATACCAAAGCTAGCAACTCATCATTTGCCTGAAATTCTGTGACATAAATGGGTGGGGTGATGAATCATCTGATGTTGTTACCGATTTCGTCGCCGAATGCGTTTTGAATACGATTTAGTGAACATGCTTCACTGCAACTTTTGTTCGAAGATGATCTGTATAATGATAACAAACAAGTTATTTGGAATTACTGAAAATTAATATGAATTAATATCTTCTGATTGTCTTCATTAAATTAGTTAACAGAATATTGCTTGTAAACATGGACACGTATTCTTTTTAATTGATTCTGATTGCCCAAAATAATTTGAGATCTTTTTCATTGCAAAAAATATAAAATTGAACAAGTTGCGTAAACATAGACAGTTATCTAATGTTACTTAATTTTGTTCATCCTTTGTAAATCTGCATTGATAGCACTTGACAACAAAAACATGGTCATCACCAAACTATCTTTGGCATTCTTATCATTGATATTGATAAGCGATAAATGTGCATTTATGTTCAACCATTCGGTCATAACGTTATTCTTCTCTATTCTTTATGAGTGCTAAAGTGAGTGCCATTAACCAATGACAACACTGACACAAATTGGTTCTTACAATATTAAAATGTTCTGAATATGCTTTGAATGACTATCATATTTGTATCTGATTTTTGATAAAGCTTTTACAGTAGAACCATTTACTTATTTCATTGATTGAATTTCAATAATTTCCTTACCAGCTATTGCTTTCCAGTTGCATCCGTTATCCAGTATGTCTAGAAATGCTACAAATCTTGCTTCAGATGCACGACTTGCTCTCCATTTTTCTAGTAGAACCGATATCACATCCAGAATGCCCTTATTTCCTAACCGGATACTATGTTGCAGATTTCGAATGTCATGGGAAGGAGTATCAAGGTGTCGTGCTAAAGTTTCCCAACTTTCGTAAATTTCACCTACGCAACCATGACTTCCAATTTCTTTCACTAAGTAGTTGAACGAACAGTCTGGAACAACATAATAATATATTCTCATAGGAACGTGTTCCAACAAAGTTCATATGTAACAATTAAAAGTGATTTCATGATTTATTAAGAATTTTACCCGTATCTCCAACAAGAAGAGATTCCATTTTTCAACACTAAATGAGCTGTTATTACCTGACAACAATGAAATAGATACAAAATGTATGCATCAACAGCCTATGTGGTGCCAGTGCAATCCTTTTACTGTGTATTGAACATACAATCAAAATCAGAAGTCTCTGTCACTCATTACCGCAATTAAATGATTTGGACAGTAAACGCATCCTAAACACCATAAATACCTTCCTGATATGTACTACGGGGCGAAATCATCCAGCTTAGTGAAACACTATATATATTTTTGTTGCATTCAGTGATACTATACAATAAATAATAAGCATTTTGTTGACATATCATAATAATAAGCTTAAAAAGTCGAGTTCACCACTACGATAAAGGACACAACAACTTTTATTAAGGTATCATTTCAAACCTTATCACTGAAATGAAAACTACACAAATCCCTGAGGAAATTTGGAACACTGTTGCAAAATTCGTTAAGAAGAATATTCTCGTTTTATTTTTTAAACGTTCATTATAGTAAGGGTATTTTGAGCTATCTGTTAAACAAAAGTTTTCTTACCCAGTGTCACTGTAGGTGTTCAAACACTCACTGCGTTTCCACAAAAAAACTTTTATTCATCATGATATATCTGAATCGAAAATCGCAAAACGATCATAAAATCTATTCTGTTTCAGGTAACTGTTTGGAACTAAACACTTGGAACACAACTTTGCCAATCTCAATAATTTTTACCCGAGCTTCCTTTACCACAAATGGTGGTTTGCGTAGTAGTACAAAGATTAGTTTTGAGTTTTATCAGCATGGATTGTATACAGAACGACAAAATTATATACCTGACTTTATATATGCATATAAGTTTATCTATTCATGTATTGCGTGTATACAGTATGTTGTATTTCATTCATTATTTTTCAAACGACTATCTTCAAACATATCACGAATATCGGAGCATAACTTGACGTCTATTTATCATCTGTTATCGCTTATTATTCTCACTCAACTTGAACAAGTCAAAAATACATATAAGTCGTTGTTTCTACGCAGTGAAATCCCAGACAACGTTTAGTGACTGTTATTGTACACATATAAGACGCAAATACATATATTTAAAGCAATTCGATCGCTTCCAATATATAAAGCTTGCACAGCTACACGGTTTGAGAATCGATTTCGTGCGTCTGCAAGATTAAGTACCACAAAGTCTAAATGTCCTCGTTATGGTAGTTTGCATGTTTTGATAGCACCACACATTTGTATTAAATGTACTCAATTTAATCCATATCGTAATATATAGTTATGTTTCATTATGCGTTGGTTACTTCAATGTGAGGAAAGGTGAGGAGGAGTGGTGGGAAATCGTAATCACCAAATCAAGACAAAAAGACGATGTTGACTGGTTGTTTCAAAACTTTATCTAAAAATTAGTTGAATTGATAAATATATTGCTTTCTAAAGTATTCATAAAACAATATGGCTTTATTATTGTCACAATATTCACCCGAAAACAATTTATCTTGGCATATTTATCGTTTATAGACATTATGTGGACCAATATATCCATGGATCTAATATAACCTATGGACTAACAGTATCTTACTTGAGAGCAACAAATATTTTCACAATCATGGTATTTTAGTTTTATAAATATATATGCATTAGTCTTATGAGAATTATAAAATCGATTTCTAAAATTGTGATAGAAACTAAGCTCCATTAAACTAAATTGCTAAGACAAAGCATAAATTAAAAACAGTGGTATGAAACACGTGTTGTCTCGCTTTCGTAGCTACATACATGTTTCGCAATGTGAACATAGGAACGCTTACGCTTTAATTCGTTTTTACTCTGCTATTTTTGTGGCTACACTATGTAACCTACTATTAATTCAATCTAAATTTGGCCTTATCGTTCCTGCCTTCGGTAAAATTTTAAAATCATTTGATAGCATTAAGTAGATAGTGTTCAGTGTGGGCAAAGTTAAATTAAGCTTTTCATAATTCCATCATAAGAAAAAACCTTTCAAAAGGTTTGTGTTCCGCTGTTGCTATGTGTGTGAGTTAAAAAAATTTATTTGTACTTTGATAGTTTTGTATTTATACTTGGCTTCTCTCTGAAACTTCTTAGTTTAAGCAACGCAAAGCAAGCTATATATTAGATTTATTCACAATTCACAATCATCAATCCGATTCAAAGTACAATGCAACCTTGCTTAGCAAGTAATTCTTACATTGTAGTAAACATTTTTAACAATTAGTCATTTTTAATTACTACGGTTTCTACAATTCACTCCTCAAATATTTCATAGATTGTTATTCAATGTAGGAGCAAATAGCGCATTAAACTGTTGTTACAATATCGCCAAGTCATTTTTTTGGAGGAATGTGCTTTGCAATAATACTTTTCATTAATCTTTCCGTATTTGGATGGAAGTTTCTGGATACTGAATTGTATTTGATGATATTAGGATTGACAGTGATCGTTGTGGTATGCACGCTGGCAGGGTTGGAAATTTCAAGTTTTGTTTTTGGGGGATCGAGTGATATTTTAAAACGATGGAAATAACAGCTTTATAAGACGGTAAAGTTTAAATATTTAAGAAAAGTTAGTAGGTCTATGAGACCTATAACTGTGCCAATAGGATATTTCGGTATAGTGGATGTCGACATCAAAACAAACTATTTTTACAACCTTTTGGGTCAAGTAGTAAACTCATTGATAGTATTCAGGGACAAAACATTATAATGATAATTTTAGTATAAAACCTCATGTTAGTAATATTTTAAATACTTTCATAAACCGTGAGAACGTTACATTATCACGGTTTCCTTACAAAACATTTCGCATGTGTTAATTCGTCATCGACCACGACTCGTTAGCAGAACGCATAAAATTTGAATTTTGTTGTTTTTTGGTAGTTGCAGGAGACAACCTCATCTTCCTACAATTAGCCATTGAATCCAGGCAATCCATTAAAAATACAGAGTTATGCTTTTGGCACAGCGTGATATTTTGAAGCAATGTAATGGTGAGTTGTGTCATAAAGTAACATCTAAACAATTACGAAAAAATTTAAGGTATATGCAATCAGCCAGGTCAGCCAGTGGGTGATGCTGGTATTGTGGATAGGGATATCAAAACTTTTTATTTTTATAATTGTTTGAACCAAGTAGTTCACACGATGATGAGTAGGAATATGTTATTGTAAAATCATCATGTAGGGAAAAAGTATATGACGAAAGCATGTTTGGAGAAAAGTACATGAACTTTTATCCACTCAAGTTTAAATATCAAAATGTTTTTAAAATCATCATTTAAGACATCGTATAAAAATTCACTTCAAAAACAAAAAGCTGACTACAACACAAATGCTTTAACTATGCAAGTTAGTTATTCTAATTGTAGACATTTCACGAGTTAACTATTTAGATGCATACGGTATTTACAGACAGAATTTACTGCTATACCATATCGCTCTATACTAGACTTTATGTTTTAGATTGAAGCGTTTGACTTCAAATAAAATAAATTGGCATAATCACAGCATTATAGGATATTCTAGCAAGAACATGGTATGATCTTGCAAACATGCTAGTTGTAAGCCCAAATTCGAACATTGAAACCTATTTATAACAATATATTGAATGGAGTTGAAAGAGTAGGATTTTTCAATTAACTTGAAAGCAAACAGGATATGATGGTAATAGAATGTTGTATAAAAGAAAGTAAAAATAGAGGAGTAATGAAAAATAGTATAGCTTAATAGCACTTAAGGGTAAACATTCTATCGTACAATAAGTCTTAATAAGTAATTTTTCACTCAAAAAATAGCTCAAAAATTTATTTTTAAGATATGATTCGATATCTCCGAATTTCTAATTAGTTACGCCTACAGAAATAAGATTTTCTGATTGTGATTTTCTAGTTACATATTTCGTTTATTTTGCTTCGTTATTTTTGTAACTTGCTCCTGTAGTATACGACGTATTTAAAGTTGAATGTTTTAATTCCTCGTGATCATAGGATGTAAAATTGTCCCCCTTAAAATAACATTTACCTTCAGATATAAGCGTAATTTTTTGTGAAATCGCATCTTGACCAAGCTTCGCTCTCGCATCTCTCCGCATGTTAAGCAACTTTGCAAGTGACGTCATGCTCGCTATGAGATGACCGACCGTATTAATATTCTATATCCTTGAATAAGAGTAACGTGTAACGTACTATGTATTTTTTAATAAATTAAGAATGAAGAGCTTTTGATTGAATCGATTTTGTTTATCCCCGGGAATGGGCGGCAGCGTTTGTCTACAAATACAAGCTACACTATGATAAAATCATTCGTTTAAATGCATGTCTATATGATAATTTTTCTTTGTTTTAAGTTTGGTATAAAACAGTAATCCAATTTCATTGGTAAATTAAACTGAAAATAAATGATAAACCCAACTTAAATAAGTGAATAGAAATCACATGGATGTCTGAAACTTGTTATTGTAGTTCAATTAAATACAATAAAACATGAAAACTTCGTATTACAAATTGATAATTGAATGATCCTTTTTATATGACTAAATTGAAAAACAGTTTACATGGCGAAACCTAAAGGTAATAAAATAGTATGTGGGCTTGCGACTTAAAACGCGTGGTCTTTGAGTGATTTACCATCATCTCGTATAAATTTTTTATGATTTTGGTTTTGAATTCCTGCCCACTTCGAATCAATAGCCAATCCGTATTTAACTTTTGAATAAAAAATTATCCCACATTAAGTTTACGTGGGTTTAAATCTATTAGTGGATTTGCAAATTTGCTCCTAATATTTGTATGGAAACTAATATATTGAACACAAAATGATTTGAAACACTATAAATTCACAATTACTATATCCGTTATAACCTGAAAAAATAACATGCCTTGAATCCTAAGAAATTCACGTATTTTGTACGAAATTTTTATTTTTTCCAAAAGTAAATTACATTTCTAAAATAGTATGTGAAAATAAAATCATGCTACTAATAATTGCTTTTTGAATGGCAGACAATTTCATGTATATAAAAACAAAATTCTTTCAAATATTTGCACAAACATGCTATTTCTTGGGTGGTTCATTCAAACCACAAATTTGTCCGGACAAGTAGCATGACTTAGACTACATATCGGTTTCTCAGTATAAAAATTTGGACACAGTCATAAAAATACAATTCTTGCTACGGTTTTACAATTTTGGATTAAAAGTTACACAATATTTTAAAGTAGGTCCGTTCAATTAAAAAAGCATGGATCCTTATCCTTGGATGACCCCATTTTATATATCCGCATTGAAACTATACCAATCCACTTATGGTCGTTTGCCAGGCTTCGGGATGCAGATTTGCATTTATAAGAACATCCCATATATGGCGAAGCCTAATCTTAGCAAATCAACAGTACTATGCATTATTTATTTAACTACAATATCCCTCTTTCTTTTTCTATCGACTTGTCAGATGTTTTTGACTGGAAATTGTTTCTCGAGCAGCATATCAATTCTTCGGACGGCTGTCTGGCTGTTTTATATTGTTGGCTGGAGTACGATTTGTATAGGACATAGAGTGCAGGTTATTGCTGGAGGAAAAGTTTTATCGTTGGCACACAACTATATAGTTCATGCAAATATCGAGCTCAAAAGCAAACGCATTGATTATCCTGGTTTGCTACTAAATTATATGGTTATTGGTATGATTGTATTTGGTTTGCCAATTCCGTTTATTGGCCACTACATGCAACTGAATCCTTTTGAATTTCTATTCGAAGCACTCGGATTACAACCTAGTAAAAATTATGTATCATGGACTCTATCACTTCTGTT
>JAQIXX010007342.1:0-10963 GCA_034700605.1 Willowsia nigromaculata | reverse complement strand
GGGAGCTGAGCCTCCTCCACTTAGAGGCACTAGGAAGACTTCGTAGGATGTCATCTCATTTAGAGTTCCCAGCACTGCACAAAGAACTTTTCGCTGTGGACACATGATTCGTAAGTTACGCAAATTTGAACACACAAAATCTTCGACGTGTTTTGCCCAAGAACCGTCAAGTAAACATCTCCGAGTTTACACAAAATACACCATATTTCAAGCATTTTAATTAAAATCTTCGAAATTATGTATATTAATCTCATTATTAAAAGGTAATCATCACAGATTATCTCCTTTTTGATTCTTACATAAGTTTATACATAACATAACGTTTAAAATTTTCAATTTAAAACTAGATACAATCATTTTTATTAGCTTAAGCACTTATCTCTTATCTACTTTTAAAACACAAGTTATTTGATTTTTCTTTTTGAATTTTTACAATACTATCTCTATTAATTTTATGAAATCATTCTCACAAAACAAACTTTTTGAGTTTAATCATTTATTTTTGTTCACCTTTTGTTCTTCCACTCTTCTCTTCTGCTTTGTTCTTCCTTTCCTTTTTAAAAAAGAAGAGTTTTTGTACACCAACATTTATTAAAATTGTATCTTTTAATTGTTTTTTCCTCTTTCCCTTCTTAGAGTTTTTAAACCTGTTTTCTATAGAGAGATGATCAACAAGATCAACAGAATGACGAAGACGGGGCAACACAAGGAGGAGGAAGAGGAACGAATGAGCGAGCGCATGTGCTTTTTTCCTGTCTGGGGCCTATATAATAAAATTACGACTACTACTTCAATTAGGATTCTTAATTATAATTAAAGGAACATATATTATATAGTGATAGGTATATACTCTGCATATATATCTACAACACAAAACTCTACTATTATTATACTACTTCTACAACTAAAACTTTTACTACGCAAAAACAAAAGGAACCCGAAAAATGAATTTTTATTTCAAGTTCTGGGAAAAAATTTCATTTTAGATTCTCTCTTTCATTGTCATCATTATTGTTTCATAATTTTGCAAGAAACATCACGAAACAAAATATATTCAAAGCGAAAAAAAACTCTAGAAAAAATCGCCACGCAAGTTTTTATCTCTCCTGCCAGTGTGTTCTCCCATTACTGGTCGGATGCCGCCGAGCTTTATAATAAAAACATCAACGACAACAACGCTACAGCTAAAACAATATTATATTACAACAGCAAATTTCTATTGACATGTTACTTTAAATATTTATCATCAGACATGGATAAACTCTATTTAAAATATTATGCCCAAGTACATAAATTCTATTACAAATGTTTTGCTTTCCTAAAAAGCTAATCTACAGTATATATATTTATACGTGAGAGAAGATTGTGGGATGCGTGACAGAAATATTTAAGTGTTCCAAGTTGCAGAAATCAGCATGTTTTTCTTTCTATCTTTATACATTCGTTCAATTAATATGGCACACGTACGTACACAAGAGCGAGTAAAATATATAGCCAATGTGTTTTAAGAACTAATTATTATTAAATTGGAATCAATTTTGCGAAAAGTCAAATAATCGACTATGTACAACTTTAGAACGCATAAGCCAACAACTGCCGTTTAAAGCAATGTTTCGCGTTGTTTTTATTGTTGTTGATCAACTTCATTTTCTAAATGCTCATTATAAAAGTAACATAGGGGAAAGATTGTTTTTAACTTTTCACAAAACAATATGAATGAATTATTAGCTAGAGGAGGAATATGTCATCAGGTTGATCATTAAGCTTTTTAACGAAACCACACAATCGTAAAAAAAATGATTTTATTGTTGATGAGGGTAGAGTTGGGAAATATGAGGAGAAATGTTATTTTAACAGTGATATATGGTACACAAGTACACACTATTATGTACGTTACAAATCAACAAATTTAACAAATAGTGAATTATTTACAGTTTATAAATAGAGGAACAAGTATCGAAATAATATATATGCAACACAAACCACAAGGAATGTAATAACTGCCTGTGAGTGCTAATTAAAAATGATGGATTTACATAAAATAGCTAATTGTAAAGTAATAAGTAATAAAACACTTTAACTATCGATTTTCTGTGAGAACGTTAGGGAGCGAGAGGGACAAAACAGGCACACAAAAACTTTATCGAATCTTTTTACTACACATTATATACGTGTGCTGGTCAGCGAGTGATTTTATAAATACAAATAATATTCTGGGTATAAATAGTTAAGTACGTGTGTGAGTTAATTGAACAAATGTTTTTCCTAAGGCAAAAAACTTTGCAAAAAATGCTTCAAAATTTTCATTAGCAAAATTCTAACAAAACTGATCACAAAAGAAAGAAATGTAATTGTTACAAATTATTAGCATTTTCACTATCAATCGGCAAAAGGGTGAAAGTACGAGAAAGAGAGAGAGAAAAACCAGGGAATGCACTACAGAATATTCTACTTTTCAATTTCATTCATTGCACTATAAATTGTTCTACAAACTGCTACTAACATAACTCTTGTAATCGAAAACGTTGTTGCTGCAGATGTTATTATTACCTTAACCTTTTAAAAGTAAAAAAAAGCTGTGGGCGAGAGAAAGAGAGATCTAACCTAAAATATTACAAAAGTTTGCGTTAAAAATAGTAAAGCTATAGCTATGTAACTGTATGTTTGGTACCTGTTTCACTAAAAACGATTTCATTTGGAGAAAGCTGATAAAATTGAAATGTTTCACACTGCTATATAATGATATGATGAACGAGAGAATCATGAAAATATATTACTAATTGATAAGTGCTATCTATACACATAATTTGTTTTATGTAAACGTATATATGAAAAGAATATTCGTACTACTTTACACACACAAAAAAGGAATTGTTTAAACGGAACAGCATATTCTATAGGCATAATATCTATAAACATTGCTAGTTAAAATGTTACTGTTAAATTGTAATTATAGTTATGCTAATTAATATGCATTAACTTTACATGAGTATTTGCATAATAATATATAAAGCTACATAATATATATAGCATAAAAAACTTTATATAGTATGTCTATACACATAATATCTAGTTAACGTAAACTATGCTATGAGTTCATACAAAGTTATATGTTAATATATATTCCTTATATGTAGGTGTACATATTTATAAACAGTTAGATTGATAAGCAGAGTTATAATAATTATATGAAGAGAAACGATAAGCTTTAGGATAGGTCAGGATTTTTGACTTTTGATGATAATACACACATGTAACGAAAACAATTTATTATCTTGTTCTTATTAATTATATTATTATCACCACTGTTGTCTCGTTGTTGTTAACTCGTACTACTTCTAAACCATAACATTACTACAGTTATGATAATACACACACACACACACTTCATTAAAATCACAGGACGTTAAAAGTGTGACGCCATTGTATCCTCTCATAATTTATACAACAAAGATGGTTTTTTTGACATTTGTGTAGAATTTACATACAACAAGAAATGAGAAATCCAAGTTGAACATGCTCTATACAAAAAATCAACTTTTCTTTTGTTCGACGATCATCAGCAGACAGTCCAAAAATATTTATATTGTAACAATTATTATTAAATAATATATTGCTATATACTATATACTACCAATAGTTATTTTTTGTGCTTATTTTTGCTTTTGGTAGAAATATGTCTTTTGTAACGGCAACAATCAGTTATCTTGTTTTTTTTCTCGGTAAAATACAATCAGCAACATAATGGAATTGGTAGGCTTTTTTATTTTGTTGGAATACTAGGAAAAGTTTAGATCTTCTTTGGAAAGTTATATTACATGGGTTTGGTTATATAGACAGAAGTTATATAAATGAAATATGTAGTCAGATTATATTATACCTACCTGTTTATCTTATGTGGATTTGATAACAAACTATTTTATTATGTATGCGTTTCTCTCTGGATATAGAAAAAATAGGAGTAGATATATACAATAGGGAAAGCAGTAGTGGATGTGTGACGATATATTGTTGACGTTTTTTCTAGTAATGACGAGAAACGAAAAACTTACAAAACTCTTGATTTATTTTGTAAAACAGACAGTTTCGGTTTTGTGGAACAAAAGTGATGATGCGTTTAAATAATTTGCGTGTAAAAAATGATGATGCTATTCAGGAACATATTATTATGCAGATTTGCTTAAACAAACAGATATACATGTGAAGTGTACATATGTAATGCTTTTAGTACAGTTAAAAACATAATATGTTATCCGATCATTTAAACTGGATTTCAACGAGAGAAAGTGTATAGGTTTATTTTCATCATGTCAGATTTGCTATTATAATCATTATTTAAATCTTTATTTCATTAACATTACTTTAACTGAACAGAGAATGAAATGTAATTTCAATATAATTATTGTTACATTTTTAGAATAGAGAAGTGTGAACTTTTTTTGCTTGCTATGAAAAATATACCTAATATTATTTTAGTCTTTAGGGATATGAATATATACATAGATTAGGTATTGCATAAAGGATTAACTTATAGGCTTGATCAACGTTAAGCTTGAAAAACATTATTTGCATCCTCTCGATTGTAATTTGATTTGCTTGTGTGTGTACATATATGTAGCGATAAATGTGTATGTAACATTTGACCTTTATAGCAGAGAGAAGAAAGAGAAAACTATATACGTATGTATATTGTATATGAATGTACTACTAGTGAGAATCATGAAAAATGATGATATGGTGGCGTATAGCTTTTATTTTGTAGAAAATATTTCTAGGAAAATCTTTAACAAAAAACAGTAAAAGCATAGTTTGTAATTATGATATATATAACTACATATAAATATATATTATGCGATACGATCTATTGTATGATGAAAATGGATTTATTCATAACTATAATATAACTATATATTATTATGTATGTGGTAATCTTACTGGTTATTATTATTAATTATATATACACTATATAAATATAATGGGGTTGTGGACAATTTTTTAAGAATAAATTCGAGCAATTATATCTACACTCTTTTGTCTTATTTACCACTTTTGTCACGTCTGCTTATTTTCATATTTCTCATTTTTCATACATGATTCTGAAAAATTTCTGATGTTTAAACTCGCCTGAGCACCATCAATCTTCAACTTTAGAAGGATGGGCTGCGACTGAAATAACAAGTTTTGATTGAATTTTTAATAAGTGGCATCATCAGCATAAGTTGTTGAATCTGTCAAATCTCCAAAACAATTCTGCCCAAAACGCCAGCAAGCAGCACAAAGCACAATATCCCATAAACAATCACAATGTCTGAGCTCACTGAAAGAAAATACACTGGTAAGGCTTGGAGAAACCAAAGAATAAAGATGATGAAATGCAGTGATGTGAAGACTATCACGTCCAGACTCCAGATACTACGTCAAGGTTAAGAAAGAATTACAATTTTTGAAGTGAGAAATGCACATTACCAGTTTGGAAACCGATCCTTGGACCTGGTGCCAATAGTGAAAAAAACGTTCCATATAACAAGCAGGACATAAACAAATCCCAATCTTTTATCATCCCTGCCACAAAGCATATTGTAGTGTCATATACGTGCATATATTTGGTGACTAATGTATTCATAAAACAAATTAAATTAAAAAATTGTGGCTCAATAAAACCTGAACGAACGAAGCAACCAAGAAGCGGGGGAAGCTTAACTACAAATGTGCAGTAAAGTTGAATCAAAATAAAATTGTAGTTTTTATGACAATCTGCAATTCAGCATGTTTAAAATTTTGAACTTCCAAAAATGCAATTCGGTTCAAAAATTCCATAACTCGTGCCGATATTTGGGTTAGTTATGCTTTAAGCTTTAGGTCCGACTTCATCTACATCTGAGAAATTCATGTTAACTTATTTAATTACCAAGTAATTGCATAGGCAAAAATGGACAAGCCCGGGGAACAGATTTATGCTATCCATTCCAATAAATTGCTTTGAGAAGAACTAGTTTCTTTGCAAATCTTGACATGCTCATTATCATTACAAGTTTTTGTTCACTCTGCATTTGCATCGTACGCAATATGCATTGAGATTGAGGTTCTCATACCTGAGTCAAAAGTTTTCTTTCAGTGCACGGACGAAAATTTTTAGTTCAGTAGCGTAGTGTGTTACTAGATGTTCCAGTGGTAGTATCATTCCCAAATCCCAATGGAATTTTCCTAAACTTATCATTTTGTTTACCCATTTGATTGTTCCAAAATGGCAAACTATGTGGCACCCACTGGTAAAGTTTCAAATATCTAATTATTTATTAAATTAAAGAATTTCATTCAGTTTCAAATAGCATACTCTGTCAGGATCAAATGCATGGAATATAGAATGCCAATATTTTATGAATCACTTTGTTACAGTATCCAATGTGGCCGCTGTGCTTCTCAATGATACATCATTTATTCATGAAGCTTACTTTTTCTACAATCGACTTGGAGTGAATCTCGCAGAAAACAAGGCACTGATCGATGAACACCGAAAATTACGATCTGAATGTGATGACGTAAGTCGTTGCAAGTACAGCCTTTTTAAAACGATCATTCATCAATGGGCCTTAAATCAAGGAGAAAGGGCTACCATAAATTCTTTGGCAGAGATCTTGAAAAGCATGCGACATGAGATTATTGCAGGTGCGATTTTTTATTTTTATCATCTTTTTGATGCCTTATATTAAGCAAAGTCTCAAAAATGATTAAATATACTTGCTAGATGAGCTTTTGGGAAAGTTCCCAGATGCTTCCCCAATCACGACACCATGGCCTATGAGCAATTCCGACAACGGTCTGATCGCTGCTTATCAAAGACATTTTCGAGATGATGAAGCATTGCCTTTCGTTGATGAAGCAATCAAAATAAAGGTATAATTTTTTCTGTTCGTATTTACACATGGAATTAGTAAAAATTGTCAAGTCTTCATTTTATTCTATATGTAATGCATTTTAAAGACGCGCGGTGCAGTTAAGATTGTGGACTTCATAAAGGACTGCATGCCAGGCCAACCCAGACTTTCCATCTTCATTTCCCACCTTATCCGAATCCTGGATTTGCCAGAAGTACGAAACATTCCTGTAGCAGTTGTTTCCATCAATGGTAAACGTAGACTGGGCAAGTCATTTTTAATGAGCCAGGTGATTAAATACTTGACGTTTGGAGACCTACCTGATGACCGTTGGATGGATGAAGGAGCAGAAATCGGATTTAAATGGCGACACACTCGTGACAGCGTCACGTATGGAGTTCAAATGTGGCATGATCCATTTATCATTAACGTCAATGAGAAGAAAGTTGCCGTGATTTTATTGGATACTCAAGGACTCCACGATGCCAATGCTGGCGTTGAAGAAAATATTATGATATTTTCACTATCCGCCATTCTCTCTTCAGTTTTTATTTACAACGAGCAGAGTATCGCCACTGAAGATTCTCTCCAGTCTATCCACAACTTTTTGGAATGTGCCAAATTTATCTCGGCGGATGAAAAAAACCCTTCAAACAAGTAATAGATGTTTTTCAATATGCATTTTTGTGTATATTTATTATTCATGATTCTCATTTGTTTCTTCATTGTAGTGCACGTAAGCTGACTGATTGTGAAAAGATGGTTCTTTTACTACGAGACTATGACTGTGACCATGAGTTTTCATTCGGCTATCATAATGGCAGCAGCCCATCACCCAATCTTTACAAATACATTTTTGAAAAGACAAAAATGCACCGTGAGGCTCGGACCACAAGATGTGGAATAAAGAAATGCTTCAGTGACATTTCCGTTTTCGCAATGCCCGGCTTTGGATCAAAGCGTCCAGACAAGTTTCCACTGAGCAATGATTGGGAACCAGAATTTCGGAATGGGGTGGCAACTTTTGTGAAGGAAACATTCTCAGGTGAAAATTTACTTGCGTCAACAAAGAAAATTTTTGGCAGAGAAGTGACGGGCTCAGAGTTCCGAACATTTGTGATCCGGTGGGCTGACAACATTAAAAACGCAAACATTCGATCCCAGACCATTGCCAACATGACAATGGAGAGCTATTACATCAATGAAATCGACACTTGCGTTAGAGAGTATCAAAAGGTCTTGAGTGACTATGTAACATACTTTGAAAAAGGAGTTCCAGCAGAAACATTCAATACTTTTGATGAAGAAATTGAAACTGAGATCTTGGACAGTTTTTGTGGAGGGAAAGTTTTTGGTGACCGACAATTGTTTGAAGACTTTAAAAGCGGGCTGATGGAATTGATCGGTAAGAACTCTGAATTGTTTCGGCAGATTAATGAGCACAACCTTCATGGAGAAAGGGAGCTTGCGAAAACAAAGATGCTGAATCTATTGAAGGATACTGCAATGGGTGTCGGTTTATTAGTTGGAGGAGCTATTACTGGAATTTCCATGTTAGTAGCCAAATTGAGGGGACTTTAAATATTCTCAATATCTTATAAACGTAGAATTCGTATACAAACAACAAATGGCATTTTCAAAAGTAATTCTTAGTCTTGGTACACTGTCAAACCTTCCCTTAATGTATAAATTTAAGGCTTATGCTCTTTATACTTTATCATTTTCATTTGTCATTGTTATTGTAAAAAATAAAATCTGTATTGGAATAAAATGTTTTTTAGTCGTTCACTACAATAAGCATATTGTGTGCCGTTGCCCTTGTTGCATTATTTCCCAGCGTTTGATGTTTGCGACATGCTTTTACCAGAATAAAAAAGCGTGAGTATGAATCATTGAATGAGTCTTTTCGAGAAGAATAAAGGACATCACTTCAGCTTACAAGCCCAGGACTTGAAATGAATCAATGACTTTGCTTTCTCCATCCAAATTTCACCTTCAACGCTAAAATGCCAGATAGCGACACTTCAGTAACTTTGATTCAATACCGAAGACGACTTAAACAATCATCCGTTCTTCGAAGAATAATTTACTTGAAGCGGAGATGTATTCGATGTTATTTTATGATTGTGGTACGAATATATATTACAAATTTATTGGCCGTCACATTTCTTGAAAACCAATCTCATTCATTTTGTTAGATCTTCTCAATAATCCACCTTGGAATCGCTGCACACGTTTTCTTTACAAACTTTGATTTACTCAATATTGAATACAACCTTTTTTGTACGCTGTGTATTTTCCTCGCGTCAACCATCCTAATGTTGATAGGCTCGATAACTTCAATTTATGCTTTAACCAAAAGGTTGGATAAAGTAGCCTTTTTCATTGGGAACTTCCTAATGGCCACAGCACTCATCCTTACCATAGCGGCTGTTGTCCTGGGCGGTTTTAGTTTCAAACGCAAGGCAAAATCAATGTTTGGATATCCAACGGACATGATAGAGGATTGTCAAAATTATCCTGATCATATATTTGCGTTTATTGTCAGTCCAGCCAGCAGAAAGGGTCGTCCAATTTTGGTAGATGAAAATGATGAGAAAGAGACAAGGGAAAAATCAAAAACTCTCTCCGGATTTTCCTCCTCCACGACGGAGAAAGTCGTAACCGTATCGGTAATGGAATCGTAGATATGAAAATTATAACTATTGTAAGTTGACAGAAAACTTTAGTTTTCAATTTCTCTTTTTTCAAACATGTTGTAGTACAACTGTGAGGAAATGCTGGCAAATATCAACTGGTTTAAGATTACATATTATTTCATGGTCTTGTTTCTTATTGTGACAAGTATCACTTTGCTAATTGCTTACATTGGTATATGTAATCTTTGTTGGATCAACTCGAAAGGACCAAATTATTATTTCATGCCAGTATCATTAGTGGAGCCGTATGAATTTTACGATGAGCTTCTACAATCACATTCTCCCAGTTCCACGGAGAAAGGTTTGACAAAACACCCTTCTAGAATGATGACAACAAAGACAACTCGACTCCTCACAGGCGAAAGGTGTCCGTGTCACTGCCACGATGAACATCACACTTGTACAATTAAAGATGTTTAAAATACATAATGTTATGATAATTTGACGCATGAGAAATAAATCTAGAATGAATCAATAATAATGGTGTAAAGAACAGCATAGAAGTTTTGCATTTTTCAAATATTTTTTTATTAAAAAGAAACTTTTACATTTCATCATATCCATTTCGGACGAGATAAAGTTTTTAATTTCTTTTCATTATTATTTTCCTTTTTCGAATTCGCACAAAACGCGCATGACATTTTAGATACGCTTGTCGACTAAAACTACATAGATATATTCTTTATAGTACATATAATATTTTCTCTGTTTTGAAACACTTTGTACACACTGCGCTAAATCATAACTTTCTCTGAACCGTTTTACGAAGAAACCAAACATACATTTACAGACTGATTCGGTACAACCAAAATTGATAAATTCCTCCGAAATAATGATTTTGAGACGTGTCGCATTCTACCTCTACTGAATAGATAGGTACTGTATGTATATGTAGATCATCTTCGTTTCCAGTTTTCTACCTTTACATTTTACACAACAATCCTCGTCGGGCATCTTACGAAGAAAACTGCTTTCCCTACAAATATTTTATCTTCGTCCCAGTCCAATCTACAAGTTTCCTCATTTGATGCAAGATTGGAGAGCGAATAAGGAACCTTTTTTCTTTCACACAGCAGCATATATTTTATCAGCATTACAGTTGGGTCTGCTTACTTACTGGAGCATCTGCAAAGTATGTGAAACTTCGTAATTCGTACGGAGCTGCTGCTAAAGCTGATGATGAATCTGTTGTCATCTTATCACGACACGAACCACCAGCACCACAAGTGACAGACGATAAGCCAACAGCCGTATCTGCATCCGACTTTTGTAGCACAATCATGCGAATGTCCTTGTGCAAGTAAATCTTGTCTCCATCGGCAGAACTGCCAAAACGAAGATGAATCAGGTAGCGAAGCCATTTTCGAGCGTCTGGGTCCAGATCGGAAG